>DF240782.1:6466-22379 GCA_000507305.1 Breviolum minutum Mf 1.05b.01
TTGTTGTTGTTGTTGTTGTTGTTGATTTAGAGACTAGTTTGATTGATGGTGCTTTTTTGAAAGCTTGTATTGGGTGTGATGTTAGTTTTTTGTTGTTGTTGTTGTTGTTGTTGTTGATTTAGAGACTAGTTTGATTGATGGTGTTTTTTTTGAAAGCTTGTATTGGGTGTGATGTTAGTTTTGTTGTTGTTGTTGTTGTTGTTGTTGTTTTGTACTGGGTGTGATGTTTACTTCTTCATACTTTTTCTATTTGTTTCCACTTTGGAATTTATTCAAGCTGCACAGCCCCAAATTAACTCCTCATTTTTTGGTCAACAGCTAAAGCATTGAAAAAAAAACAGACATTCTGCTAGCACCTCCCATCATTAAAATGAATCACGGGTGAAGCACGACAACATCACATGTTTTTTTTTTGTGCGATTTCCAGGGTTTGCAGTCAAGGATGCTGAAATATGATTCCAAATTAAATGCACGCTCTGGTATTTCCTTCCTGCCGAATGACATGTCCCCGACAATTGTAAACCCGTCCCACGATGCTTCTCATGAATTGTCACTTTCCCAGTGGATTTGTGGGACAAGGGTACACTCAGCATGTCCGACACCTTCGAGTCCATGATATTTTTTTTTTGCAAAGGTAAACTATGTTAGTTGCCTTCTACATCCTTTTTTTCGATATTCATTCCTGGTTCACCAATTCGCTGGATCACCTTTAGTCCTTTAATACCCTTTGCAATCATTACATACCAGAAACCCTTTGATGACCCGCTTGTTTCTTGATTGAAGTTTGGGCAGGTTTTTCACAGTTCCAATTTTCGTTTCCTGTTTTAAGCTTTGCTTGGTCAGCCCCTTTTGGTGGGTTTTCGCAGAGTTTTTTGGTGCATAATATTTCTTAGGATGACAACCAACCACCAAAAAGCGGCAAAACGGGATTTCAACATCACCTGCACGCAGGCGGCGACTTTTTCTTTGACACGGGCCCCAGTTTCTTTAGTGGTCTTTCAGATCCGGAGACTTTGGCGTGTCAGTCCGGAATGTTGTTGGGTTTTTTGGAGAAATTTTGGTGACCTTTTTTTTTGAAATCAAACATGTGGTTTACTGCTCGTTGTTGTTTTGTTTTCTTTGATGTGTAAAGTGTAAAGTTAATTGTCGAAAACTAGGTGGTGGTTTTGAATATTTGTTTGTTTTCTTATGCTTACCTGGCCAGATGATCCAAGTTGACGAATGACTAATATGTTTTCAACTGGGTGGCTCAACTACCAACTAGAACAACTTGAAATGTTTTTACCAGAAATACTTTTCAGATTTACAGGTTCCACATCTTTGACCAACTGGCCGGACTTAGTTTGAGCAGTTAAGAAAAAAATCAACTTTTGTGTTTGGGTTTGCATAGGGTGGATTGTACTACACGTGGTTTATTTTGGGGTTACAATAGGGTTTATCTATGTTTTATGTTTGAATAGACGTATATAATTTTTCCTCCTCACAAACACAATGTATATTCCGACATTTTTTATAAACAACCATGATGTATGCCTCCTACTTCCAGGTTCTTTTTCCCATTCACAGAAAAAACGGATGCAGCCCGTTTGTAGGCATTTCAAACAAATGCTCACATGATTCCATGAACTTCTCTATCGGTGGTTAGGATACGTGGATCTTTTCACCCCAACATACCATTCCTGAATGGACGGTAAGGTTTCCCCTTCTTATTTTACGAACCACTTGGCTTGCAATCACCTCATTCTCTGATCATGCAAATAAACTATCTACCAATACTTTTAATGGCAATAGGTGCTGACTAGAAAAAATATATCGACAGTCGACAGATAGACGATTTTCCAATTCACATGTTATCCATTTTCCAGGTCGCTATGTTTGTTTTAGCGTAATTTGTCCATCTTTCTATATAAACAAAAATATCCAGTGCAAAAATTATTCCGCACGTTTTTACCTGCCACAAGTCACCGCAACGAGGATGGTGCTCGCATCAATCCTTTAAAGGCTGTCTTTGATCTCTTGGAGGCCCTTTTTTGTTGAATGTCATACCCATGACGGATCCATGGGACTTGGTATATTTGCCTACATTTGCCTGATGATTTTTATGGTTTTCATGTAGGTAAATATACCATCCGTGGATCCTATGAGATATTAGTTTGGGGTTCAACCATGCCACCCAGCAAGAGGCCAGTCATTATGAATGATTATGACATGTTTTTCGGATAAGGGACATCCTGAGTTAAACGTCTATTTGGATAAGGCGAATTGCATCCTGAGTTGGGTAATTTTTTTGTGGGTAGATCACATCTCCCCCCTTTCAGAGGTAGCGCACATCTATCTCCTTTGCAGTGATGGAATTCTTGTTATTTGAGGATCGCAGCCTTTTTGTTTGGATTTGTTCCAATTGCTGGGCAAAACAGTTCTGAATCATTTGATTACTAGAATCCAATTTGCTAAAAGAATAGCAATTTTTAGACTATGCCGTGTTTTTGAACACTGCTCAACACAGATTCTCATCTATTGTCCCAAAATTGTTGTTGCTGTAACATCCACCCCGTACAAAGGGCTCTTTTTCCTAAAGCTCTGAATCTTCCCAAATCTTCCAGCAATGTTGGTATGGATTTGGTGGTGAATCCACGGTTGGGACATTTTATCCATCCATCAAACCCTCTTAGAAACCCCCAAAAACTAGCCCAAGTCTACCAGCAGAACATAGGTGGAGTTGCCTTGTCATCAGCAACTTGGTTTTGGCCCAGAGATCCATTTGCAAAAACTGAAGGTGAGGAGGGAATGGTATCTGAAATGTATCCCCAAAAAATGGGTGAGGAGGGAATGGTATCTGAAATGTATCCCCCAAAAATAGGTGAGGAGGGAATGGTATCTGAAATGTATCCCAAAAAAATAGGTGAGGAGGGAATGGTATCTGAAATGTATCCCCAAAAAATAGGTGAGGAGGGAATGGTATCTGAAATGTGTCCCGAAAAATTTTACCTGCCATTTTTTTTGTAAATTAGTATATATATATATATAGGAATGGATTGTTGGGAACAACGCAGGGACGGTTTCAAAATAGGAAAATGCTTAGGAGAAAGGAACTCATATATTTTGATTGAAATAAGGGTACCTGGTGAGGATGTGTTTGAGATTCAAAACATAGCAAAACACACTTCAATCACTTCAATTCAGTCGGGTGCACTGCTGCATGGCGAAATTGCATTTGAAACATAGTTCTGTTCACCATCCGTATGGTGTTGGACTTTTACTCGCCAACGGCTAACCTCAAAACTTTAAGGATTACATTTTGTTTAGTAGTAGGAAAGATTAAGTTTAAAGTTTAAACGTTTATTTCAGGGTCCCTTGGCTGAGTGCAGACCATATTTTGGTTGTTCATTTGCTTAAAAGACACTACGGCACTGCCACCGCCACTCAAGATCCAGTTGATAAACGGTTTCATAATTTGTGAAATGATGTTTCAGCATTTACTCTAAAAACCATTACTGCCACCCAAGTTCCTGTTGTTACAAGATATATCATCATCTCTAAGATGATATTTTCAGCTCTTGAACCTGAGGTATCGTTCTTTTGGGCTCTGTCTTCCCGAAGGCTCTTCCTGTCGTGTCATCATCTACCCTCCCTAAAACCAACAGTGCGCTCTTGAACATAGGCTTGCCGGAAAGGAAAGTAGTTATAGTATAGTTTCCCAATGGTTTTGCGCGGGCAGTGTTGGTTTTAGGGAGTACATCAGTTCTTGTCAGGGTCGATTGATGAGTCACGATCTACACCACCCTAGACAGTTCAAACACCGGATTCGCAACAGTCAATGGGTTTCGTGTCCTCCTTGACTGTTCGAAAAAAACGCCAATCGCGGCTTCCTGGTCACGACAGGAGACTTCACCCATACACCGGATTTCGGCAACGAGATTTTGGCTCCTGTGTCCGGCAAAGCAGCGAAGCAACTTGGTCTGGTCGTTGGTCGCTTCATGGGAGGTCATTATGGTGGAAATTTCATGAAGCAAAACCGGGTTTTATATGGTTTTATCACATTAATCACCTTGGTGGTGTTCGAATAAAAAGGACTGGTGTGGAGTGTGCAAATATCAACATGCAATTTTGAAACAATTTATGCATTTGTTCCCATATTATAAGCAATATTTATAAGCAAAGCACAGATTATTATTCGGACATTGAAACAATATTTCACAAGCCTAAGCCACGATTCGATAAGAAACTTTCACCAAGCAGATGGGATGACACCAAGTGGAACTAGCTCTGCTTTGCTGAACCTTATGTGTTAACCTGTGTTTTGCGAAAGTGAGTCACAAAAGCAATTGCGTGTTTGGCTCCTATTCGGGGCTATACCCTTTAGCAGCGATTGTAATGCTTCATTATGGGTGTCCATATTAACCATCCCAACCAACCCGTACACCGGAAAAGGATGGAGATTGTTTTGTCGCTTGTGTGATCTGACCCAATTCATACACGAGAACGGCAAAGAGTTTTTATTCATCTTTGATTTGAGGATGGACAGTGGCCATGTCACAAGAAATCACATCCATTCTCTTCATGTGGACCCACATTGGCCACAAAAATCTAAGAGTTCTCTGATTCTCTGGGAATGACGAGCTAACATGGTTTGGAGAACCTGAAACATAAACACGGATGAACGATCGATCTCTAATCTGACATGACCCTGATATGATCCTAGACATCCATTAGTACCCAACGTGAGGTGTTAGTGGCCCAAAATCATACCCCTCACGCCGAACGTCAGTAGGAATGACATGATGTCTAGTGTGCTTTGATACAATCTGTGCTTACCTTTTCACCATTGCATATCACCACATGTTGAAACATGTTTGAATCTTTTGTTTGACATGTTCTGTTTCTTTATGTTTCTATTTCTTCCCGTTTCCTCATTGTTCCTTTCGGGGATTCACTGCGTGTCACTGCACGAAAACATTTTCAGGAAGGAATGGGATTCTTTGTTGTGTCTTGGCATTCGGAATTTATTATCCCAAGACCACAAGATGTTTTACTCGTCAGCTTGCGTTTACACAAACATGTTTGTTTACTTCAAGTTGATGCTGTTGAGAGATTGTTGACTAGGTTCTCGACCTTTGCCCAAATGCATTCAAAGCAAAGGTCTAAACTGGGTATGATGGATAGATGATGCAAATATGCCATCCGAATCCATGCCCCAAAAATGGTGTATGACTAGATCTATCTCCTGGGGAAAAACACCCGAACTCTTGTATTGACTTATATCAGCACCTTGAAACAAAATTCTTAAGTGGTTTCGTTTGCTCACGGCACATCAGAAAAATGGGCAAATTTCAGTGGTTTGCTAACCAGGTTAAAGATGCACCAAAAGATTGCTTTAATGGGTAAGAAGTGGCTTACAATCAGAGAAAAAATCTGCAACAGGGACAAGTGGGTAGGAATTATGTGTTGAACATTTTGCACAAAAGAGTTGATGTTATTGACTGGTTTCCACCCAGACAAAAAAACAGATATGCTACCAATTGCCACCCAAAAAAGGTGTTCAAACAATTAAAGTATTCCACTTGCATGATTGTTGAAAGGAAGGTAGCTTCTTTTCAATGTTTGGGAGAGTTTCCTAAACAAAGATCTAGAGTTCAGTTGCCCTGCCCAAGAGGGACATCATGAATCATATTAGTTCCATGGAGGGAAGCTTGAAACAATGTGTTTTGGTGAGATCAAACTTTGTCCAAGTCACCTAACTCGTCCTGGAACTCTTTTGTGCCATGACGTGACACGTTGTTTTCGTATATAGAAAAGTCATCAAAAGTCTGCAAGTGTTTTTGTTTTCGCGTTGTGGACAGTTTTTGCACTGTTGTTTCTGGCTTGTAGATGATGATCATAGAGTCAAAGAGATTCTGTTTTGGAGTGATTAAGTACAGATAATTCCAATGACACCAATCGTTTCAGCAAATTAGTTAAGGTGAATTTACAAAGACTTCTTGGGGGGGTAATTTGATACCGTAGTGATTGCATGGGTATTGTTCCATACTTTTTCTTTTGTAAATCAACATCGAAATCATGTGGTAATTGACCGTTGCCCCAAGGCAGGCGATGAAACCCTTGGCAGCTCTCGTGGAGGCCTGCAACTCTGCCATCATGGTATATCCAAATTCCAACATGGGATGGGGACCCTTTGGTGAATGTTGCAAGTCTCAAGTCTTGTATTTTCTCACCACTATCACTAACCAGCATTTTTTTTGATACACCCTGGAAGATTAACATGGAACCTACAAATCTTCCATTTAGAAAGGAAAATGATCTTCCAAACCTTCATTATTATGTTCCATGTTAATCTTCCGGGGTGTATCGAACATGACGCTGTTTGGAAAACGGAGCATTACAACCCCTGCAGCTGGGGGAAGCGTCCTGACTCTCGTGCCGCGGCACCTGAAGTCACGCTACAGTTGGTATATGTCAGCGAGAGTGGGTGCCAGCATTTGATCTTGTAATCTTGAATTTGTTAGTGCTGTATCGTTTTATCCCACTGGGACATGCCACTTTTCATACACAGTGTGGGCTGACTTCCGGTAGTGTGGTGTGAGAAATTTCCAGCACCAGTGTACATATATTCTTCGTATGATTTCTATACATATCTAACTTACATTTACAGTAGTTTTCTCGAAATCACCAAATAACTCCCACTGTAATCCCTCAGCAGTTGGCACGGCAGCACCCTTCTCACCTGGACCTTTTCGGGGAAGTTTCCTCCGGTGGGAAAAAGGCTTTGCCCGTCCCAGCTCTGCGCAGCGACCTGGGCGCGCTGCTCACGGCCGGGCGCTTTCTGCGGCGCTTCGCGGCCGCAGGGCCTTGGGGTGCCACGCAGCTGACGGATCCGTTTGCTGAGACGGTGCAGAGGTGCAGCAGCCAATGGGTTGGAAGCGGTGGAATGGTTGGAGAAATGGTTGGTTAAGATGACATTTTGACATTTCCGTTTTTGGGGGCTCCGGCTTACTTAGGGAGGGTAGGGTGGTGGTTGAACAAAGAAGTTTGGATCTTTTAGTCTATAGCTGATATCTATAGTTCCATTTGCATGACTTTAAGCCTGGTTGCTCAGACATCAGGTGGATTATCCACCCGAAAGGAAATCCGAGTCCCTGCGTCGCTCAACATCTCGCAGTGCCGCAGGGCTGGCTTGAATGATCCCTTTGCACGAAGCATCTCGTCGTTCCCCGAGGGAGTTGACGTGAGCAGTAGAACCTCCAAGGTTGGGAAGTTTTCCAAATATTGGAGAACTTAGTGACGTCATGTTGGGAACTTGGAGAAAGGTCCTTGAAACATAATAGACATATATAGGTTGGGTTGATTATTGGTTTGGAATACTTTGATGCTTCTTGGAAATAGTTGATGGTTTATAAAATACCTTGTAGCCCTTTTTTGCATCATATCCCTACGTAATAAGCGACTTGCATCTTAGCTTCTACAAACTGATTGCTGAAAGCAGACCGAGAAGTCCCATACATCTATATATACCTGGAGCTTCCGTTTCATTGAATTTTCTTGTGATTTTAGACGTTGGGGCGTTTCAATGAGAAACTTATAGTTTCGGGCGTTTGCTGGAATAACAAGGCGAGTTAAATGAAAAGTAGTCGGGCATATATGAAAACCCGTAAGTTCCAATTAATATAGATGGATGAGATGGATGAGATGGATGAGATGGATGGGATGGATCTACTCCAAGCACTTCTCCAGTCACAGCGCCGGGTCTCCCAGCCTTTGTTTTTTTTCACGCAGCACCATGGTTAATTTAGCTTTGAAAACTGAAGACGATACCTTCCCAAACACTTTTGCAGTGTGGACATGGATAAAGCTAGACCGGTCATCCCTCTATGACACGACCGACTTGTTTGGGATACAACCCCTATGAAGTCTTCATCACTCCAACAGCTTGATGTGAGTGGATTGATCGTACCAGTTCTTCCTAGCTTCATGGAAACTACAAGTTCCGCAAACATGTGAAGCTTTGGGCGGATCCTATACAAATTCAATTTCTGTTGCGCCATACTGGCAGCCAAATTTGCAAAGCCTTCTGCAAAGTACGTTCCACACTGCACAGCAAGGTTGCGGTCCCCATCATTGAGCCATAGCCCCGAAGCATGTAGGATCCGGAAGAACGAATTAATTTGGGAAGCTGTGAACTGCAAAGTTTGTAGATCTTGATCATCAAGGTCCTGGGGATTCCCACAAATTAATTTAGGGGCTTGTGAGTACTGATGAGAATATGGATGGTGGGTACCCTTTTGACAGGCCAAAAACCAGATTAAAAATCAAACATTATAATTCTGTGTCTTTCTGAATTCAACAGATTTGCCACAAAAAGATATTCAACATGGAATATATAACTTTTAAATTTTGTTTTTTTTGTACCCCAAAAAAATGTCCTGGGAGTCCAAGAAAACTGATATCCAAGCACATACCAGCGCAGTGTCAAATCCTTTACCCTTGAGGGTCGAAGGGAAATCGTTTTGGTTGGCCATGTCAAGTTCTTTGTGCGATGCCCACGGTTTGCAAGCTGTTGTTTTCTTAAAAGCTGTGCAATACTCCATGAACGAGCAATATGCTCTATAGATCTGTGAATCCAGATTCCCTTGGCCAAACAGCCCCCTCTTACAGCAAAGCACTATCGACGATGAAGCAAAGTCCACACCAATCCCCTTAATATGGAACGTGTGGGCAACATCAATCAAGATTTTGTTGGGATCATCACCATGAGGGAGCTGGAAAAATCGGTTGCCACCTCTTTTGTAAGGGCTGGGCCCAGGCCGGTCCGCTCGCCAAGGTGCATCATCTCTTTGGTTCCACCACTCCTCACACGTGAATGGGAATTAAGAACATTGATTTTTGTTGGACCATGTTCTCAATTCTTTTGTTAGAGATTGGCATCCCCAGCCAAAGTAGAAATTACACTCTCAATATGTTCAATCACTGGCTCCATACATTTCCTGGAAAGTTGGAGACATTTCTGTACACCAGTCCTGGCTGCCGCAAACATGGCAAATGCGTAGACACTTCCAGCCGGTGCATAAGTTGAATACCTCAAGCTCATTTGTTTTGTATGGACTCAAGGCAAAACATGTGGACTTATGGTTGTGACTTATGTTTTGGGCTGGGGGGTTGGAATTGATTCCAGGATTCATGTTTGAAATGGAGTTCTATTAGTCCCAAGATTTTAAACCACCAACTCACACCACCCCAACTTTTAGCATACCAGTTTAAAAGGCTTAACCATGGAGGGAAAGCTAGCTTTGCAAATAGATGAGATAGTCTAAAACTCTACAACATAATATACAAATCATGAAATGAATTGTCCACCAAAGGTCAGCTCGTTGATGTTTCCAATCACCTTTGCCACCCAGCCAAACGAGGTAGAGCTTTTCTGACCCAACCTGCATCAGAATGGAAGGCATGTCTTTGGGTTTGGTTATTTGGGAAGTTTCCGCGAGGGCTAAGGATTTACCAAACAATTTTGATCCCAGTTAAAAGACCAAGCCTGAACTCCAGAGGTATATAGCTCCCGCATTTCAGAAACCCAGGCTTGTGTAAGTTGATCCATAGTCAATGTTCCAGCAAAACACCAGCTTGAGATACACGTGTAAAGAAGACGTGAGCAGAAGCTTGCCCTGCAAATGGTGTTGCAAAGAATGGTAAACATCCATCCTGACTTTAATACAATTTCAGCCAAAGGCCCAAAGGGGATTAAAAAAGGGTTCAACATTTTCTTTTAACAGCTAAATCAAGAAACCCAGACATGGTAGTGACCTTCATTCCTTGCCAGCTTATCACCGGCTGGAAGCTCAAAACCAGAAAGCTCGTTTTCCGCAATGTTTGTCCCTCATCCCCATGTGTCAAAATTGGGACGCAATGTGTCAATGGCTTGGAGGTAGAAAAGATTTCATGGTGAGGTTCCATCTCACGCCACATACTCCAGAAATTGGAAAACATACCTCGCCAATCTTGGTGCCATTTGTGACCCCCAAGTAAGAGTTCAGGGTGCTTGTCTCCCAGAAATTGTATCCAACTTTTCATGGATAAAACAGGCCAGTTCAGTTGAATCGATTCAACCTTGGGTTTCTTGCGACGACAGGTTAGCTCGACAAAGCTCGTTTCAATTGGAAGCGCCAGTCCCGCACGATTGATAAGGCGGGACAAGGACCGGCTGGCATTGCGACCACCTTTAGGGCCAGAACATTTAGCCAACTTCCAAAGGAGATCGTCAGTTCTTCCTTGGCAGGATGAGCTGGACTGTAATATCATGGATGTGGCCGACAAGAGCAACTTACAAACTTATCTGATTCACATAAAGGGCCCCCAAAATTTGTTGAATTGAGTTCAAGTCTCGATACTTCCTAAACTTGCAAGCTCGTTTGGCTGCTTTGACGGAGTGGGTGGCGCTTTGGGCCTAGGTGTGTTTCACAGGTAGGGGTAGTAAGAGGATATATTATGCATGAGCCTTGAAAGCTTATACACCTGAGAACTCTTCATAGCACCAACTACATTCAGGAGAGGCTAGTCAATGTCGTATTTGGATAGTTTGCCCAAGTTGTAGATCTACAGACAGTCACTGGTGAAACAACACAGTTCATAATTTAAGGGGCGTCTTAAGTAGGATGACCATTCAAGTGAGAAAGGAGGTATGCAGCCAAAAAACCCCGGTGAAGTATTCCTCCAAGATGTCTGCAGCCAGGAGGTCACATTGATCTTCCTGGTCCTCGTCACTGCCTGAGCGAGAGGACGAGTGAGTAATCTGGATCAAGATGCTTTGGAACCATCATCTTCAGATTCAGATCCAAACTCAGAAGCAAAAATTAAATCATCATTTGGAAAAAGATATGTGAAGAATCCATTGTTTCAATAATCAGCCTAGCTGCTCTCGTCATCGCATCGTGGTATAAAACCTGTCATGTTGAAAAAAAAACTATCACTGGAGTACATGATTTAAGTTTCATGAGCTCTGTATTGCAAACATGTTGCACACCCAAAGCAAAACTTTTCCTGCAACCTCCAATGTCATCCACTCGCAATTGGATCTATTATAGGCATCCCCAAAATTTAGCCAGCACTAAAAAGCATGCGTGGCGATAGCCACTCAAAAGGTTTCAAGAAGAAAACTCAAGTGGCCAACAAAGCTTAGCTCAGCCAAGCAAAGATCTAGGATTCTTTACTATTACGGATCTTCTTCAACTTCTTGGCAGATTTCCCTTTGGGTTTCTCAGCACCCTTGCTTGAAGAAGCCTTGCTCTTCTTGGATTTTTTGGGCAGGAGCCTTGGGCTGTTCTGCCTCAGCATTTCGTTTTTTCGGTGCCGCCTTGGCCTTGGGGGCTTTGCAATTCCTGGCCAGCATGGTTGGGTAAAGGAAGCTGGGATTGGCAGGGTGGGGCCATTGGAAAATGAACTGATCCAAAAGTGGGGCCTGCAAAAACACAAAAATGTACATTAATGATTATGTATTCCAGTCTAGCCCAAGTCGGTTTCAAAAGGAGCTGCCCAAGCCTCACCCGAGTCAGCGTATTGGTAAGAACCAGGTCAACTTGCATGGCTTCAATAAACTTCTTAACAATGGCTTCTTTGGTACCCCTTAGCTTCAGGAAGAAGTAGGATTTAAGGAACAACCATGCACACTACCAAGTCGTTGGGTTGACTAAGTGACCAGCTGTGAAGGCACCAATTCTTCCACAGTTTGCTTTTGAAGACCACAAAGATCATCGTAAATCTTTTGCACGCCACCCCGTGCATTATCGAGATCAGTGGTCAACCTTAGATTTTTAAGTGCGTCATTTATAAGCCAAAGTTGTTTAACAAACACACCAGCCCAGAAGCTGCTTTGCCCTGTCAGTGTTCATCTCCTGGAGCCGTTCCTGGCAATCCCCACGAGCAAACTATAACATATATGCTTCGATATTATGTATTATCTAGTGTACGTGTGATTTACTAGTTCAGTTGCCAGGTGGATTTGTTTCACGTAATACATATACTTTGAGCAAGTTGAACCTATACATCATCAGTTTCTCTTGGCATTCCCTGACCTTTTGCTCATCAGATGAATCCAGCCGATTTCCGAGGATGGCAATGTATGTCGACAGCTGGCCTTCCATTGCGCTGCAGGTCAGGAAGGGGGGCAAGTCTGAGAAAGGATCGGAAAATGAAAATTCACCTTAAGCTGAGAAACTCTGTGGATCATTTTGCTGAACAACTGGCAAAGTCTTGGCTTGCTTCTTACCACCCGTGGAAGGATTAGCTGCCGGATTTGCCGGAGTAGTCCCAGTCCCAGCCCCTTGCGACCTTAGATTCAGTTAACCCATATTCTATAGGCCCCATGTATAGTAAGTGTTTGGGAGTGCAAGTTCTGCAGTCAAGGTTCCCAAAATTGTCAGTAGCTGCCAAAGAGAAATCCAGCAGATCACCATTGGGGTCCTAACGGGGTGTAAAAAATAACATGGTGATCAGCGTTGGGTTGGCTAACGACACCATATGACCCTACCGCTTTGGCTATCCTCCCCAATTGAAGTAGCTTCTGCGCTGGCTTCTTCGCGAGAGCCAGATTTGAAAGAAAAAGACTCTTTCAAAGGAATCTTCCATTCTTCTCTGCCATGAACGTCACTTGTACGGTGAAGCCCTCTCCCTAAAGCCCATTTACGAGAGTTCTCAATCATCTCATCATCCCAACCTTCTTTCTCTAAGAAAATTTTGGTCACATATTGTCCAGCTACTTCATCTTCCTGTGTCTTTGAAAAAGACTTTTTCACTTTAATTTCAAACTGGCTGAAGTCGCCACCAGACTCCATGAGTAACTGCTTGATCTTGTCGCCTTAAAAATGACTGACTTGGCTGAGTCAAGGATTTCATAAATTCAGTGGGTATTTTTTGAAAGATATAGTTCATAAAACTCCGAGATACGACCATTGGGGGCATTCCATACCTTCAAAGCTGCTGCACTGGCCCTAGGACCATCTCGCTTGGACTCGTCGAAGTACCGCTTCATCCTGAGCAGGCTTGGATGTAAGAGATGATGGCCAATGGCAATAAAAATATGGAGTTGGAGACCCACAGCTTAAGAATATAATTTCCATGTATGGGACTTGTTAAGGTCAACTTTATATGCATGCAAGTGTCTGCCAATAAGTTCCATTTTCATAGATGGTCTTCAAAGGCTTTGGTGGTGGTTTTGGCACATGTTGGGAAGGGTTGGAGGGACCTGGTGGAATAGGAGCCGATGGTTGTCCACCATCACCCTTTTTCCCATCTTTTGGTGGAATAGGACTGGTAGGTTTTTGTCCACCATCACCATTTTCCCCATCTTTTGGTGGAATGGTAGGTGGTTCTTGTGGGACCACCGATGCTTGTACACCATCACCCTCATTTTTTGGTGGAATAGGAATGATAGGTGGTTCTTGTGGGACCTCCGATATTTGTTTCCCATCCCTGTCTTCCCCATCTTTTGGTGGAATAGGACTGATGATAGGTTTTTCTGGGACCACTTCTGTCCGTCCCCCACCACCGTTTCTCCCATCTCCCTGTTGGCTGGATTCCTGGGATCCCTCAGCTGGTTGTACAAAAGAAGATGGCACTGGAGGGAGCGGAGATGGGGTCCCCTGTTGACTAAAGGGCGTTTGGGCATCATTGAGCATGGGGGAGGGAGTGTCGGCGGCAGTGTTTCCAAAAGACCCCTGTGAAGAAATTTGTACATAAGTAGAATCAAGCCTTTGGATACCAAGAGGGCTCTCCTGTCTACGTGGTGATGGGGTTGCAAATGCCTGGGGAAGTCCTGTTCCAACAGCAAACTGTCCAGCATCTCGAGGAACATGGTACAAGCCAGGACCCCCAGCACCTGGCACATTAATTGATCTATTAAGTCAAGAAACTCCAAAGATACCATCAATCTATGATAATTGGTAGCTATGATTTTTTACCTGGATGGCAATACCACCAAAATTTACATTTGTTCATCATGATTGTCAAGACCCACCTGCTTCAACCCCTGGTGCAACACCTGTGCCGGTGCCCAACTCTTGTTGAAGTTGAGCAACACGTAACCTCGCAGCCTCAGATAATATTATATATATATTATATGTTTTTTATTTAGTATACAGTATAATATTTATGTAATATAGATAAAAAAATATAATATATAATATAGCACATATAACGACCATGCATATAATATATATAATATGTATATATGTAAATATAAATATCTATTTAATATATATATATATATATAAAATATATATTTCACATATAGGATCGAACAAAAGAAAATGGAATCACTCATTGATGGTAGATTAAACCAAGAAACCTGTATTTGAGCATCCAAGTCTTGAGGGGGGTTTACATTTTGCTGACCCACCATGGCAAGACCAGTCTCCAGGGATGTCAGAGTACGCAACCGCTCTGCACCCTCTGTACCCATGAGTCTAGAATTTTGAACCCAAATTTTCTTCCTGGGTAGATATATCGATCATTGTGGTCCTGCTTCTTATAACTTTCTTCCAGCCACTAAAAGTGTGAGCAAACTTACCATTTGAAGAAACCAATGTCATTTTGCCCACTCAGCGATACAGCCACCAGTACAAGCAACAGCTATGTGGCCCAAGAACTAGGATTGCATTCAATCCCCTGTTAATTGTTCTGACTGAAGGAGTGGAGAAAGCATGGGTGGGAAGGATATTGCATTTCTTGTTGTGTTTCAAAACATAAAGGACTCTTTAAGACAATTCCAACGTAGTTCAACAGATTTTTGGCTGTTTTTGGGATATGCCAAAACTACCAAAATTACTAGAAATCAGGATTTGCGGGCGTTTGCGGGGTTTTGCGTGCGTTTGCGGGGTTTTTGCGGGCGTTTTGCGGGGCGTTTTAGGCGCAGCATTTCGCATATTGCATCCATCCTTCCCACCCAACCACTCACATTACAAATTAACCTGCAACCTGAGTCAGAACTCAAGATGCAGCCAACCCCAAGTACTCTTCAGCATTCTTTGGAGGTGGCACCTGAGTGAAGCAACGAGATCGTGGGGATTCCAAAGCTGCTTTAAGTGGAGAGCTAGGTTATCCCAATAAGGAAACATCACCTGTACTAGCTAAGACAAATGAGGTTCGAACTGCACTCACTTCCTCTTGGAAATTTTTCATAGTAGAAAGCCAACTATCAGGGATCTGCAGGTTTTTGTTCTGGAGCAGGTAGAAGAAAACTTGTGGGAGCTCTGCGTCCCACCATAGGTCCCCTAGAGGTTGTTGTTCAAAGAGTTCCCTGTCAGTTGCCCTGCTGTTCACCTCAGGTTTTCCCCGTAGGTCTGCCAAAAGAGGGTGTGATTGAAAGATCCTGGCCAGAGCGTGACCAAAGCCTTTTGGGTAATGCCTTAGCCCAGATAAGACTTTGGAAGCTAAAGAAATCCAAGGCCCCAAAGAAGGTTGAAGAATCATTATGTTCCGAAATTATTTTTACCCCACTTAGTCTCCCTGATTATTCAGAAGGCTTTTGGATACTAAAGTGAACTAATAAGTTGAAATTTATAATTGGTTTTGATCAAAGAAAAGAATAAAACGGCCCCATGACTTTAGTATCCTACAAGCCTTTCTATAAGAGTCTTCAACCTCTTGAGGGCTTTATAAATTCCAAAAATGTCATATATGCCATCGGTGTTAAGGTTCAAACGCTGTAGCTTTCAAACTCGACGTACCCTGGAAAGAGGTCTTTCCACTAGTCTTGGATGTTGTTTTCCCTCAGCAACCATGTTTGCAGAAACAAGTATATGTTGGAATGAAGCTAGCAAGTATCATCTCATGAATTCAACTGAGGGTCGCGTAGTGGTAACTTTGGTATTAGCTTCCCTTTTCTGCTTGGAAAGGGTCCCACAATCCTAAGCAGGACCAATGAACTTAC
>DF240782.1:22414-86818 GCA_000507305.1 Breviolum minutum Mf 1.05b.01
TTTCAACCCTCCGTTTTCAAGTCCAGACACTTAGCAATCATGTGGGATCCATTTCGTACCCATTGAAGGTCCAACCTACCAAGTGTGCAAAGTGCATTTCTCAAAGAAGTGCCCCTAGAGATACGTGTCCAAGAGCTGCAGTCAGGAGCATATATGTGCATCCCTCCAGGAATAGTACGAAGGGCTAGCAACATTGCCAACCTTAATGTACACGCACTAATCTATAAACACATTTGGACAAATGCACTTTCACTGCTGTACCATTTCAGTTTTTTGGTTCCTGAGAATCTGACCCAAAACCCCCTGCAGATAAGAAGTCCATGCCCCTGTTTGTGTACTGTACAAGTAATCATACGAAGCCACTGCATAACCAGCTTCCCTGAAAGCATCACTAACTTGAGCTTTTCCCGAGAAGTACTCCACCATGTTGTACTGAGGGGATACATCGTAGGACCAGCTCAGAAGGAGCACCTCAATACTTTAGATTTTGAATTTCATCATCTGGGAAGTATAGATGCCAAAACTCCGCAAAAGGATGCTGCTAGTGAAAAGGATCATATTGTTGATGGAAATTTTAGCTGTAGCATTTACACTTGCCAAACTATTGATCAACATGTTTTTTATGTTTAACCCATTTACTTTTGTTGGCTGAGCTCAGTACACAAGCGATAAGAACCTTGGGGCACTCAGACCATAGACCGAGTTGAACAAGGGGAAAGAGAATACATATATCTTCAAATTTCAACTTAAATTTCCATTAAGTGTAAGGGCCCCACTTTTGGTGCCCGTGCTTGAATGAGACATAACACCATGGATTCATCTTCAAAACTAGCCCGTCGCATTGGCATTCTCAAAACGTATAGCCCAATTTTTTTATTGAGGCTTGAGTGAAAAATGTTGGCTGCCCCGATTCTTTCACTTGCGTTTGTTCATGCCTTGGATGAACTAAATGGCTGGTTGGATTGAATTTCTAGGCTATTGAAATTGGAAAGCGAGGCAGGCCCACTAGTAGATTGCAACCTGCTGAGCCACTTTTCCGTAGAAGGCATTCAATCACCTGCGTTGGGTTGAATCAACATAACGTTATATGACTTAAAATAATATACATTCAAAGTTTTCAAAAACAGACCCATCAAATCCCGATATATATCCTTTGGGGTTCAAAACCTATAGCCACACAAACTTGATGGGTCTATTTTTGAAAGCTTTCTTGGCGTTCCCCTGTACATTCCACACAGCTAATATGCCATTTTTCTTCCCCATCTTGCATGCTCAAGATGCTTCCGTGCAACAGGTTCAGTCATGGCAATTGTGCCCCATAAGGGGTTTAGCCACATCCCGTTGCTAACTACGAATTGAAAATTAAGCTAACGAACTATGCATTAGGCGTCCCCCAAAAAGACACTGGAGCCCTCAGCAATCACCACCAATCACCACCCCAACTTGTTCAGGTAGTTTCGGCATATGCCTTAGTGACCCAAATAAAGCTCTTAAGGGGGTGGTTACGCGCTATGGCTATCACACGCAGAAAGCATATTGTGCATTGCATGTTTTGCAGTTTAGCTGCTTTCTTGGCCAATGCTTTGGCCTCCTCAATGCTCATGCCTTGCTTTGTATTATGTTTAAAAGACGTGTGGTAGGCTGATGACTTGCGACTCCTCAAAGCCTTGACCTCTGGGTCAACTGCCTTGCTACTGGATGCTGCGTTGCTGTTGCTGTCTTGCTGCTGTACCTCTGCAGTCTTTCTTGGTTTCTTCTTGGGCATGGCTTCAGCTTCTTTGGGCTGGGGTGCCTTCTCTGGTTCTTCGAGTTGGGATGCCTTTCTCGGTTTCTTCTTGGGCATTGCTTCAGCCTCAGCTTCTTTGGACTGGGATGGCTTCTCTAGTTCTTCTTTGGGTTGGGATGCCTTTCTCGGTTTCTTCTTGGGCATGGCTTCAGCCTCAGCTTCTTTGGACTGGGTTGCCTTCTCTGAATCTTCTTTGGGTTGGGATGGCTTTCTCGGTTTCTTCTTGGGCTTCGATGAAGCAGCTTCCCCAGTTGGTTCTTCTTCTTTGTCTTGGGATGCCTTCGCCTTTCTTTTCTTCGTTGGTTTCTCAACTGCATCTGGAAGTGGATCTTCTTTTTCTTCATTCTGTGTCTTCTTTGCTGCTGCTTTCGCTTTGCCCTTAGCCTTAGCTTTAGGCTTGGGTCGTTTTTGTTCTGCTGGACTGATGTGGCTTAGTGCTGTCCATCCAGCTGGAAGAACATGGCTGCCAACTTTGCAATTTTTGTTAATCGGTTCTGCTGCAGTCTTCTTGGTCTCAGCTTCGCCCCCCATCTCCTGTTGTTGTAGGAGT
Organism: Breviolum minutum Mf 1.05b.01; assembly: GCA_000507305.1. Taxonomy (NCBI): domain Eukaryota; class Dinophyceae; order Suessiales; family Symbiodiniaceae; genus Breviolum; species Breviolum minutum. The sequence goes on from DF240782.1 coordinate 24,751, forward strand.
CCACTGTTGGCATCTTGTTCTGCTACAGCTTCGGCAGAAGCTGCTGCATGTTGTAGCTCCTTCAGAGCTTCGTCCTTGGCATCAAGTGTTGTAGCTGCTACAGGTGTTTCTGCAAGGGCTGCGTGTTGCAATGGCTTGCTTGCAGGTAAATTCTCCAATGGCAGTTCTGCTGCAGCTGCTAATGTTGCTTCATCTGCTAATTGCTTTTGCTTAGCTTCCTGCAGGAACTGTTTCATTTTTTGAAATTGTGGGTTGGTAGTACTGTCTGCAAACTGCTTCCAATGCTGCTGATCTTCTTCTGTAGCGGATGTTTCTTTCTGATCTTCTTCTGTAGCGGATGTTTCTTTCTGATCTTCTTCTGTAGTGGATGTTGCTGGTTCAAGTGCAGTATCGTGTTTGTCCTGCTGTGCTGGTGTGTGCGCTGCGCTTGGTTGGCTGCATGTGCATGGGGGTTTCAAAGAAGGATCCTCCCCTAGAACTAAAGTTGTGCATTTGCAAATGCCACTACTGGGTGAAGGTGCAGGTGATGCACGTACCTCCTTATGTGCAGCAAGTGCAACCTCAGCCTCATAGGGCATAGTGTCCACATTGTCCACCATCTCTTTTGGCCCATCTTAGTATTAATTTTAACATACAGAAGTCAGGAAAATATTGAAATAAATTGGGTCCTGCCAAAACCCATAGCACTAGATAAAGTGTATAGATGCTAAAGGATGCTAAAGGGACCTATTCAAATGTGTTTAGGCAGGACCCCATATGTGCTTCCATACTTCAGCTATAACTCTGATGCATTTGATGCAACCTAGGCACTTGGAACATTACCTGAAGATTTCGTTCTCTCTAACATATCAAGACTTCGTTGCAACTCCAAGAGTTCCGTGAGTTTAAGTAACTTCGCCAATTCATCCTTCTTCGGGTCAACCTGGCCGAAACTTATTGAGGAAAACTTCAGTTCATAAAGAAAAACACCCTGAAACTCATGCTAGGACCAGCCTCTTTAGGTGGAGTTTCCAGGGGGCCATCTCCTAAGAACCGTGAAACAACTAAAGCCTCAAGCACCCCCAGCTGAAGACCATCCTGTGAGGTTTGGACCGATCGCTGGAGCAATGCCATTGTCCCTTGCCTTGCAGCGACGTTTTGAGCGATCTTTTTGGAAAGATTGTTGGTCCTAGGTTGGCATTAATTAATAGCTAGATGGCCTTTGGGGTGGCCACAACTTCGGTTCCAGCACCAATGGCCTGAAACTGCAGAAGCTACAATTTGAGTTTTATAAGGGCAATCCTCTTAGCAGAACCAGCAAAAGTTAAAGTGTTAAGAAATCCCTNCTCTAGCTATAACTCTGATGCATTTGATGCAACCTAGGCACTTGGAACATTACCTGAAGATTTGATTCTCTCTAACATATCAAGACTTCGTTGCAACTCCAAGAGTTCCGTGAGTTTAAGTAACTTCGCCAATTCATCCTTCTTCGGGTCAACCTGGCCGAAACTTATTGAGGAAAACTTCAGTTCATAAAAAAACACCCTGAAACTCATGCTAGGACCAGCCTCTTTAGGTGGAGTTTCCAGGGGGCCATCTCCTAAGAACCGTGAAACAACTGAAGCCTCAAGCACCCCCAGCTGAAGACCATCCAGTGAGGTTTGGACCGATCGCTGGAGCAATGCCATTGTCCCTTGCCTTGCAGCGACGTTTTGAGCGATCTTTTTGGAAAGATTGTTGGTCCTAGGTTGGCATTAATAGCTAGATGGCCTTTGGGGTGGCCACAACTTCGGTTCCAGCACCAATGGCCTGAAACTGCAGAAGCTACAATTTGAGTTTTATAAGGGCAATCCTCTTAGCAGAACCAGCAAAAGTTAAAGGTTAAGAAAATCCCTTTCTGGAAATAACGCTAGGGGCCATTGGTTCTGACAAGCGGATCACCCTATACGTAAAAGTTTCAAAAATCCATAGCCTTGTCTGGACAAGTGGTGCCAGAGGAAGTTTCAGCACTGTCATCATCCTAGGGCCATCCCAAACATATACGAATGGATACTTTGAGGTATACACTCCGGTAAACTAACATAGCAATGGAAAATCAACCCTTTGAAGAGGTGTTTCCTATTGAAAATCGAGATATTTGATTGCTATGTTAGTTTACCAGAGGGTATATCAATTAAGAAAATAAATTACCTCCAAAGATATAAACAATGAGGGTCCTTGGATTCAACCACTTGGTTCGCAATGATTGTTGGATCACCTGAGCAGGAATTGCAAAGCAACCCGTGTGTGTGGGGTGATGAGGAAGGAATACATGGAATGCACCCGAAGTAAACGCAATGGAAGCCGTACCATTAGAAATAATATATGGTGATTTTCCATTGTTTGCATAAATCTTAAACAAGCCACTGGATTCCTCAGTATCGCAATTCACTTCAACTTCTTCATCATCAGTGGTTTCTGACTCCGACTCGATGTTTTCTTCTTCATAATCAGAATTTTCAGTACCTTCACCATCATCCACTTCAGCTTTTGGTGGTAACTGGATTCCCAAGGATGTAATGAGCTCTTGAATCTTGGGTTCCCGAGGCCAGTGAGGCCGGCGAAGGATGGTGTTGAAAATAGTCAAACATCTGCGAAGGACCCATGCCTGCTGACGACAATTTCCTCAGATAGATGATGCTACTAAAGGGATGAAGGGTTTAACTTCAAAAAAAATAACACGATGTGAGCTATGACTATAGCCAGTAGCCAAGAATCCACCAGTTGCATTACACATTTGGTAAAAACTTTGAAGGTGAACCTCCAAGGTGTCTATCGATACCCTGTACCCAAGCTCTTCCACCACATACCGCAGGACACGTGCATTCATCACCAACGTTCCACGGCAAACCTTGGACCCAGAGGATTTGACCTCAGGGGGAGCAGTTGTATTAATTCTTTAGAGGTATATAAATATATGGAAAACTTCATCCATTAGATGTATCACAAAAAAATCGCTTCATTTAATAAGCATCCCACGAGATCAAAGGTGTGCGCTCTGCGGCGCAAGTTGGGCTCAGTTTCCCATTTTTTGGCCAAATCTGTTGCCATACCTATATATGGACACGAGGTACTATTAGGAGCCGAATGTCTACAGTACATATTGCATTTTCAGTTGATTGCTTCACTCAGCAAAAGCATGGTCTGTCCTTAAAGGATTTTTGGTTTACAGTCACTAAATTCTTTGGTATAAATCAATCAATGATTGATTTTTAGGGAATAATCGTCATCCATATCATCAACAAAAATCCTTTCAGGTCCAGAGTGATTGCATCCAACCAGGTAAAGCATGGGAGGTTGACCAGCCTTGAAAACCTTCTTAGCCTTCTGAACCTGAACCAGAAGAAAAACACATCAGTGAAGTGTGGTTCTAGTCAAGCCTAGAAATTTCAATCATAATATCCAGCCTTTTGGTCCCTTCTCAAACCTTTCCGCTGGAGATACTCCTGCACAGCCCCCCATCCAAGGAGCGAGATCATCCACTCCAACAGCTGATGAGATGAATGATGGATGATGATGCATGTCTCTCCTCCAAAGGTCGATCTACAGCACCATCAGTAAGTGCAGCAGTGCTTAAGGGGATAATGTACTGAAATGGCTGCGGCAAGTTAAGAAACCAGGAAAGTAGACCCAAAAAAGGTCTTTCTAGACATTCTAGGCGTTCTGGGCGTTATCCCAAAAATCTCGTCATTCTAGGTCAAAAACTCAAATTACTGTTTTTTTCCAAGCGTTGGAAGATTGAGGTATATATAGGTCGTGGTGTCAAATCAGATTGATGCCATACCTATAGGATCCATGTATGGCATGTTTGCCTACATTTAGTTGATGTTTATGGTAAATGTAGGTATTTTTCATATAACTATACCATACATGGATCCTATGGGATATTGCCATACTAAAAATAGCAACTTGCGAAGTTCTTTGGGATGGTTGCATTGTTCCTTTTTGAAATCTTATTCCCCTTGCTTTGGGGAAAGAAGACCTAGTTCACGAACTTGTTGTTCAAAGATGAAGCTGAAACCACCAACTTTAGCTTATGAAAAGGACGTGAGGCCTTACTAGACCACCCAGCATGCAACCATTGCTGTCTTCGCCCCGAAAAATAGAGCCTACTATCATCCAATGACACCCCCCTCTCCCCAAGGAAATTAAGCCGTATTGAGGCCTTATTGAGGAACAATGTTGGCTAACGGCCTTGTTTCCTGGAATTAGTGGAATTGGTACCCTGAAAAAACGATATGTTCCCATCAACTTTAGGATGGGACGCCACTGAAGTAGTAAAGGGGTGAAAACAATCCCCACAAACCATTGGGGACTCACGCAAAACAAAAGATACCGTATGGAACATATTCACCAGGATGTTTATACAGGAAGTTTCTTCAACCAAACAGGGGAATTAGTAAGTTGGGTCTACCCATTTGTGTGAGTTTGCCAATAGAAGAGCAGGAATTGTTGGTTCTACAGTGACACAAATTACTAACTACTTGCTAGATTTCATGAACAGCCTACCAGACTAGGGTTCGGGAACCTACACAGTTTGCCATGCATGTGTCCCTTTAAACATCACAAAAACACATGTAGATTTTGGTCCTTCAAAAACATTCAAAAACAACCAATAAGGTGATGTTCAAAACCTTCAAAAGAAGTTGACTTGCATAGCCAAACCCTCACCTACAAATTGGTGACTGCCCATTGAGCTTTCATGTTTGAGACGTTGTATTTATATACATATTATATTATATAGCGTTTCTCCCTTCTTTTACATCCCTATTTCTATCAGTAGATTCAAATCCGCCCCACATACATAAGTGTTTTTTTCAGAAACCAAAGATATACCAAAAGTGGAGGAGATGATATCTGAAAAAAAGAGGAGAGATATACCTCGATTTCTGCCTTTTTACATCCCTATCTCTGTTTGTAGATTCTGCCCATATAAATGGGCCATTTTTCAGAAATGGAGGAGATGATATCCAAGTTCCGTGAAGCTCATTCCTTCCCTGTCCTCTCTCAGGATGGCTGGACCTGCTGTGTTTCTGCTTGTCGGGTTTACCCTCCGACGGCACCGTCACGGCGGAGATGGCCATGATGTTTGGTGAGTCCCCATGGCGAGCAGCGAAGCGTTGGTTTTGGATAAGGGGGTTTGGTGAGGCAAAATCATCAGGCGTTAGTATTTATGCCGCATCGCCCAACACGGTTTTTCTGGAGGGGCGCAAGAAATTCGTCCCAAGATGACATCAATTTAGCTGATTAATACTGGATTGTGTTACATTTTTTTCAAGACCCCAGAAATGCAGAGATAATTCATTCATACCTGATCAGGAGGAGGTGTATGCTTTAGAACCCCTAGAATCATACCAAACAATGATAAACACGTCAGGTATTTGGAGGTGTCCCGGGAAATGCGGACGATTTTGAGCAAACAGACCCAACGGATTCAAAGCAATTCAACCTTTTTTGGAGACCCAACAGGGAACTGTTTCTTGACGCACTTTAGGTGGTCCCGTTTTGCCCAACTGAGTTTAGTGTGGTTTTGAATGTAACCTGCTGAAAGTTCAACTTTTAGCAAGGGAGCTAAGTTTTGCTAAGGTTTTTCAACGGACCGGAAAAAGTTACGTTGGGCAAAAGTCATTTTCAGTAGATCCCAGAAGGGACCTTACCTGTTATTCATTTCGAAATGAAGCAAACAAAGGATCTCAGGAATACCTATGTATCACAAGGCAAGGAAAAAAGTCAGTTCACCAATCACCAAGACTCCTAAGGTTTTACAAACCTTCTGCCATTATGGATTATCCTGTCGGTGGCGTTGCTTGGTTGTGGTGATTATCGGGATACACCGGCATTCTGAACTGGTTGCAACGGCATGAATTGAGCTGTGCAAAAAAATCCTGGTTTTCTGGTTGGTTTATACTGACTGTTGTTTTGGAATCTATGACTGGTCCTAAAGTGCATCACTAGGATCATGAGATGGAACAGAAATTGACTTCATGGCACACTTAAGTTTTCCACCGAGCACATGAGCAAGAGATAACACATACCAAAAATGATGAGCATTTGAGCAACTGGCATCTAGTGTTGGGCAGGATTCGAGTGGATTATGTGCATGCAGACTTAGTGGTGTAATATTTGACCGCTGCACCACTTTCAGAAAAGATGACATGGTGACATAGTGACACATCATGCATATTGGCTATCGATTCATTAATCAGCTGATTTTTATATTGGAGTATACTAAGCAATTTAATTTTGGATTGGATCGGCTCCTTGTCCTTGTAATAATGGTTAAAACATCCTCCCTTCTCCAGACCATCTCTTATCTAAGTGCTGCGCAATGTCTGAAAATGTGGGTGCACTTTTTAGAGACTACACTATTTAAGGAACGTTTTGAAGAGCGTATGTGTGTTGTGGAAGCAACTGTTATTGGGCACGAGTACCCAGTTGGGTACCAAGTTTTTACTTTTTGATACTCGGGGTTTGGTTTTGTATAGCTTGAACCTTTGATATCCTTATTATCAGCGAGTCATAGGTCATAGTCCAGGAACAAATTTCAAACATTTCTAGCAACCTTTCAGGGGGCATCCAAAGACTATGGTACAAATTGAAGCATTAGGTGTCTTATTCTCCCTAAGTCTTCCAACGTCTTTGGACCCTTTTTCACACCTGAGTCGAGTTCAGCCTTTATGGGGTCCAAACTCATACCTCCTCAAACAATATGACTGGAGGATTTTGGAAGACTACGGAGTAGTGTTCTTTTAGACATGGATACCAGGCATATCCTTGTCAGCATACTGTGGTTGCTTAGGGATTACTAATCGTTATTGGGAATTTCCATATTATTAGGATACCAGTACCTCCCTGAAATTTAGCATAGATACCTAAAATGATGTCACGTTTTGAAACCGGAGATACATGTTCCAAGCCATCACGACTTTGGGTATATAATATCTTTATATTTATATATGTATATATATATATATATTTGTGGTGGAGACCTTTGGGTTTATTTCGCACCTTTGTTCACAGCCTCTATGTATAATACATATATCTCTTCCCAGCCCACTCATCATGCCAGTCCCCTTGTTTCAGTTGAGATGTAATTGTAGCTTTCTTTGTACAGCCTCTGCAATTAGGTAGCTTACAGTTGACAGCCCTGTAGGTCACTTAGTTGCATGTTTTTCTATGTTTGCATGCATGTGTTGGTTTCACACATGTATATGTTTATATACAGATATATAAGTGTCTTTGGCTTGCCACCGACCTAGAGTCTAGACTTTAAGTAACTTAAGACAGACTTAAGACAAAGCCTTTTGACATGTTTGACTGGTTGACATGGGACCTCAGTGTAGACTAAACTCTCGTGTTGTACCTTTGGCTCAGTGTACTGGTTCATCTGCCCTCTATTAGCAGCACTAGCTGGCTGCTGTTAGCTGCAGCTTCATTAGCCAGAATGGGAGAGTGCATTGTGTGCAAGCAGGTTTTCTGGCAGTTTTCCCGTCGAACTTGTTGCGATGCGTGGGTTGTGCCCAAGGAACCTAACTATGTTCATCCATCTGCTAATCCTACACTAGGACAATGCAGGAAAGATGCCTGGGCTAGATTCGTGTTGGCAAACCAAGATGAAGCTGCAGAATAATGGGCTGTCCCTCGGATAAATCGGATAAATCAGTCACTCATACAGTTAGAACCTCTGGAAAACATACACCTAGAACCCCCTTTGGAGTAAAATAATGGGCGGTTCTAAGTGTAGAAGGGTTATTGTGGGTTCTAAGTGATCAATTTTTGGTTAAACAAAGAAATCTGGGGGGTTCTAAAAGTGTAAAGTTAGAATTTTGGAAAAAAAGGGTTCTAAGTGACAGAACCGCCATTTCTCACAGATTGCCATTCCTCCTGGACTTGTTGGCTTTCAGTTTGCCGGGCACGGTGCAGCGGGACCGGCGCTTTGGCCCTTCGACTCCTCCACTCTGTTCATGACGCAATGTTCCCACTCCTCCTCCGTCCAGACATGCTTTGCTAAGGACCGTACTGGTAGAACAGATTCCGACGTTTGCCAGATTCCAGGATGGCAAGATGCAACATGGTGAGCCAGTAGCTTCCCAAAATGCATAATGATGAGCTTGCTTGTTTTTGGGCTAGTTCTACATTCCATTTTTTTTTTGTAATGTACTGGTCACATGCATTGGGTCGGTTTCACAAGGTTTCGCTGAATTTCTGGGCGTCCCTAAAAGTAAAGTGTATTTCCTAAAAGGGAAACGTAACCACTACTTCATCGTAAGGCCACAATAGATTTATACGGAAATTTTGGCTTCACGAATGGCAACGTGGCGCGTGCAGTCTAGCACACAAGATGTAAAAGGGGGCAGGGTGGCGCCTTTCCTTCTTGCGAGGGGCGAGGAAGTTTTTACCCTTGGTTACTGGCTCCAGTTCCTGTGGTTGGACCATGCAGGAGAACGTATCTGAACGGATTGCAAAGCCACGTCAGGACAGGGAGCTGGGCTGGTTAAGCCACGTACAGGCCGTGGCGAGCATTTGTGACTTTTGCTTTGCATGTGATCTTGCCCGGCTTGTATTTGTACAGGCTTTTCTGCAGAACAGTAGGGTGGAAGACATCCACGCAGAAATGCCCCGTCAATGGATGTATTCTGTAAATCTATGTGTACATATTTAATAAATATTTTTTCAAAAGTAGGACTCTTTACATATACGTATATGTTTATTTTTCATTTTTTACATTCATGCCTTCAAACATCAGCATGAGCCATATATTTTCCATGCGTCTGGAACAAGGCATCGTTACGTAAGACTTGTGCCACATGTCTAAAAGGCGCCTTGTCACCGCAGGTCCCAGACGATTATATCCCAGTTCATGACCCTATACAATGGTGATTGTGCCCCTAAAGAGACGTCAATATGAGGATGTCCCCGAATTTATGTTGATGTGTCCTCCGTTGAGAATATAGTACCTCAAGAGGACAGTCTACTGCTGCGAGGACCTGGCACATTTGGAGAAAGAGGAGAAGACAGAAACCTGAGTGCATATTGAGCTTCGCAGGGAGCAAGCCACCGGCACCCTTGTCGCAGTTTCTCTTGTTGTGGACGTTTTTCAAAAAAACACTTACATGTGAGCTGGCCCAGCCAGGCAGCTGCCAAAACTGAAAACGAGAAGAGCAAGGGTGAGGAGGTAGAGCCCAACTAGTTGGACGTGCAAGTGAGTTTTTGATCTTGCTGTGCGAAGGTGCAGAGCTAGTGCAACTAGTAAGACACAGTCACTTGGGCATTCCGCGTGCCACCTGCAAAAGAAAGAAAGATAGAGAGGTCAACGAGTTATTTGATGCATGAGTCATGAACTTGAATTTTGCCCAAGTGGGTCCAAAGCTTAGATACTGTGTGTTTTGGAAAGGCTCTTTGGATCTACTATACAGCCAACATCTGCAAGATTTCACGTTTGTAAGATAGGTATGTTTGATCCCTAGTTCATGTAGGATTGTGGCCGCTAAGTTCCTAGTTGATCAAAAAACTCTGGTGGCCCGGACTCTCAATGCAAAAGGTTCCTCGCCTTACCGAATCTAGGGGGTCTGAAGGAACGTAGAAAAAAGCAACCAATGTCGCAAAGGCTGCCACCCTGCAAGCGCAAAATATTGTCAAGAAGCTTTGGCTCAATTTGCAATGGCCGTGAATTCTCAACGCAACTATATCTTCATTTCTCGACGGCTGGTGCCGTTAGCTGTCTATAGAGGCATGTTTTTCCGAGCTCCATGAATGCAACAAAAAGCTTTTTTCACTTGACCCAAAGCGCTTGCGACGACGACGTCTACGATTTGATTTCCATCGTGCGACATGATTGCAACTGTATATGAGTGATTCCGTAATTTGGTTCTTTTTGGTTGTATTCCGATTCATTTGTTTCGACAAGAAATCAAAACTTTAATCCAAAATTCCGCGAAACACCCGAGGAAGGAGTCGTGGGGACAGGAAGTAAGGATATACTTTTATGTCAAGACTCTCTGCATACAAGTAGCCGTGGGAGAGGGATTTTCTGTATGTAGAACACAGGAAAAAATAAAAACTAGCAAGGTCTTCGTTAGCTGTGGCTCAGCATTAGGATCAGAGCCATCACCATGAATAGTTTGATGGATGTCTTTCTAATTTGCCACACACAGTCACATAAATAAAACAAGCCACCAAAGCCAACAAGCCCCAGAAAACACCAAATCTACAGAGGCAACTAGCGGTACAAGAAGCAAAAGCACCAAAAGTATCCAAATTTGATGAATCAACTAGCGCTATAAGAAGCAAAAACACCAGATTTGATGATCCAAGGAATGTATAAGAAGAAAACCACCCAAGTTATCCAAATGTGATTGGGCAACTAGCGGCACAAAGGGGAAAAACACCGAATTTAATGAGCCAATTCGCAGCACTGTCAACAAAAAACGTCAAATTTGATGCGACAAGACAGAAAACCAAAAATGAAAACACACCAAAAATGAAAACACACTGGCGACAAACGCACACGCCCACAGTGTGAGAAAAAACACGCACAGATTTCAAAAAAATCAAGACAGGCCGCACAGGCCACCAAGCACACACTGTGCAGAAAAAAGCCAAGCAGGCCACCAAGCACACATAGAAAGAAAAAACACCACAGAGGCCACCAAGCACACACAGAGGCCACCAAGCACACACAGTGCAGAAGAAAGGCCACACAGGCCACCAAGCACACACAGTGCAGAAATTGGGGCCTGCCAATTAAATATGTATTTGAAGTAGATTTCTAATTGGACATGAGGTCTTTGCCAATTAAAAATTCAATTCAATGATTTTTTTTCAAATGAATATATTTCATTGAATTAAATAGTTAATTGGAAATGGCGCGTTTGCCAATTCAATATTTGCTTGAATTCAATATCTAGTTAGAAATGAGGCCTTTGCCAATTAGATTTTTTATTCAATTAAACATTTTTCATTGAATCAAATATTTCATCGGACATGGGGCCTTTGCCAATTAAATTTCTAATTCAATTCTAAGTAAATATTTGAATTACATATTTAATTGGAAATGAGGCCTTTGCCAAGTAATTAATTGATTTGATTTTACAACTAAATTTAATTGAATTATTTTTTTAGTGAAATATTTAATGGGATTAAGTATTTAATTGGAAATGGGGCCTTTGGCAATTAAATATTTATTTGAAATAGATTTTGAAGTTAATATTTAATTGAAATTGAGGCCTTTGCCAGTTAAATATCTCATTCAAGTCGGGCAGATTTTAGGGACGAAATAGAACCTAAAGGTCTCTCGATTATATTTATATAAATTTATATATATATAAATATGTATATGTTAATTTGGGGGGGGTTGCAACCATATCATCCCAGAAATTGTGTTGCTGATTTTCACAAGGTGAAGAGTTTGGTGGAAGTCCTGTGCACTGGTCTTCAAAAGCACCTCGTATGTGGCAGAAAACACGCGGGGAGAGGCAGAAATCACTAATTATTCACATTTGACATATTTAGATGTATTTATTTCTCATATACGTCTTGGGTATATCTGGGCGGTGCTTAGTGATGAGCAAATGAGCGATGGGTAACAATTACCCTACTAAATGACGAGCAAACAAGCAACAAGGTGAGGGTTGAGCACCAACCGGATATATTTTGGTGGATTTTTTATTACCTCTTTCTGTGTTGTTCTTTTCAGATGCTTGAAGTTGAGTCCCCATGAACTCCACGCAGGCACGGCGGAGAGCTTCGTTTGCGCACTCCTATCGAGGTGGGTTGAAACATCCGAGGGAACGAAAATCGTGGGCCCCCACATGTTTCTCCCAGAATTTGTTTGAAAGATGGCACTTTTTTTAGGGGTGGACAAGTGATTTTGCCAAGCAATTACCCAATTAAGGAGTGACACTTTTCAAACTACTTACCCATAAATGATCATGGAAGTGAAACATGACCTTGATTAAATGGTGGCTACTGCTGGAGGGACACTTTTTCACTTTTATGAGTAGAAAGTGTACGCCCCCGAAGTTTAGCAGTTCGCCCAGTTGCATATTTGTTCATAGGATCGTTTTCCAATACTCAGTAGACTCCTCAAAGTTAACATCTTAGAATTCAGGCTACAACCCTCAATGTCACCACCGATGCCAATGTTATACGACGAAGGCTAAAAAAATGCTACCGAATTTGGCAAATTACAAGCCCATAGGATCCATGTCATGGTATATTTACCTGCATTTACCATCACAAACAACCATCCATGTAGGTAAATATGCCATTGTCATGGATGTTATGGAAAAATATATCAGGAAAGGTCAATATAGTCCAGGCAGCCTACCAATGGTTGGATCTACCCACCACTACTTTGGTATTGCCCCACATAGTTTGTTTTTGTGTGTGGATCTTTGGAGGTTCAAAAGTATGAGATTTTTCGCCATTCGGTATACAGTCATTGTAGTTTTTGGGGATTTTTTTGAAAGCAGAGGTATATAATAGCGAGGCATTACATCTTCATCATCAAAAAGTCGGCATTTCGATGGGCTTAGGAGTTGCATAATGAGTTTGATTATATTATACTCAGTATATATGATAGGAAGGAATTTTGATGGGTTGTTCAATAAGCAGGAGTGCTACAATGACTCTTCAACTTCCCAACCAGCAGGTTTCATTTTGTAGAACACTGGTGGATCACAAACATCTCCGGTCCAGGAAATCTTGGTGGAGGATGGTCGTGCTGTCGGAGTCCTTACAGCCAAAGGGCATGAAGTGAGAGCGTCCAGTGTGATTTGTCACTTCGACCAAAAACAACTAGATTCTACATGGTGAAAACAAGAGTGTCTTGTGAAAACCATGCTTTTGAGGGCCATGTTGTTTTTTTTGGGGGGGATTCAAAAACGATCCATGTGTTCAACTCTGGGATGTCGAATTTGGAATGGAACGCAACACGAGTTTTGCGCTTTGCACTGCTCCATTGATCCTTGGTTGGACTCCAAAACGATGTGTCGGCGTTGCTGAACAGATAGTGTCAAGTAGGCGATGATTTCCCCCATATTCCTACCCAACAACATGGGGCTGTCTCATTCCTGGTTGAAAGACATTGCTAAATGGACATGGTTCAAAAATTTGTGCATAGGAAAGTCACACATCTTCAAAAGGTCCAGGTTTCAGCGAACCATGTGATCGTTTACCAGGTTGGGTATTTGTTGGGCCTGTGTTTTCAATAGGGTTTGCGATGAATGTCTCCTGAAAAGAAGGCTTTAAACATCACTCTACAGGGGCCCCTGATAAAATGTTGGTTATCAACCCCTTTTTGTTGGTGATGTTTAAGGGGGGACATGAACCTGGCAAACCCTGATTAATATGGAATTGGGTCAAACTCGCAAACAGCCACCTGGCTTAACCGAGCTGGTTTATCAATTAATATAATTTGGCACAGTGAAATTTGGAAATCTCTCATACCATGAGCGCCTCTTTGAGATGAGTTGAGTTCTGTGGAATTGTTCAATGAGATCCATTAAACAAGTTGTCAACGTTTATGTGTTTCGGAACCGCAAGCTTTGCCCGAATGATGGCATTAGAAGCTTTGGATAGCTTTGGTCAGTTTGTTAAATGTCCGTGGTTTCAGCTGGTTTGATGAAATGATTTGGAAGGAACAAGGCAAACCTCACTGTGAAAACTGTTTGCCGTGGGAGTTTTACCAGTTATGAATTCTGCGTCTCTATTGTTGATTTACTGATGCTAGTTGTTTTGCTAGATGATGCACAATTTTGACTGGAATATGATTGAAGTCACTCTTTATTTCATTCAAGACTTTCAAAGGTTCAATGATTGCAGGAGCAAGTTTGAGCTCTTTTTCCCAGCAGTGGACAGATCAAGAAAGGCAAGACTATTGAGTTTGGTAAGACTTGACTGAATGAAGCATGGGTACTTGTTTCGGTAGGAATGTCGTGAACATCAATCCAACATAATGTGTGCTTAGTACGAAAACTCAAATACACGACATGTGGAATCTTCTTCCTACTTTTGCCCCAGGAAATCAATAAAAGGTTGTGTTTACCTGTATTTTTGGTTCAAGAGTTCAATATAGGTATAGAGGCAAAAAACATGTATCAAACAAAAGCACACATGAATTGATGTATGATTTTTGATTCACTTTTGTTGTGTCGTTGATAAGGTAATCTCAGCGCATGGGACATGGTGAAACTTTTACCTTCCAAGATTGCGAAGAGCAGTTGGTGCCAAGATCGATCAGAGTTCCTTCGCATCAACCGAATGTCAACCTGGGTTGGATTGAGTTCTATGATAACGTCGACCACAAGTTTGCGGTATCCTCCAGGGAACTGACATATATATATATATTTATTTATACCCTACCAAGACACTTTTGAGTCGATGGTTTTCCTTTTCCGCAGGTGGATATGTTAGTTTTCAGTAGAGCATCTCAAAATTCCACGGAGTTGAGAACACTTGGGCTTTTTTGCTGGGTATTCCAGGCACTATGATTTCGGAATGAATCACTTTTGAGCCATAATTAAGATTACCCCTCCTATTTGTGGCTCACAAATTTGATCCAGGAGCACTGATCGCCAACAGTTCACCCATAGTATGGGAATACACAAAACATTTAAGCCACCAAGCGTTTTTTCTAGTTGAAATGAATCAAAATCACGAACTGGTCATTGCCGTCCATGGTCGAATTTGTCTCACTGGTTGTTTTGGGTATGGATTTATCCGGCTCGCCTAATTTCCATTCAGAAAAAAATGGTGTCTTCAACAAACTGTTCTATTTGTCTCTTCCTCAGCCACAAAAACGAGGCCAAAAACAAAAAAAATATATCTTTGTTTTGTCCAAGTAATTGAAAAATACCAAACCTTCTTCAGGAGTTGAATGGCTACTTCACCCAAAAAAACGCCAACCCTTCTCATGGTTAACGGCAAGAGGAGATTGAACCGAACCAAACCTTTTGGAGGATGAAAAATCCAGCCGGCCAGCTGGCTTAAGTGAAGGGTCCCTTTAAGGCTAGCGATCAGTTTTGGGGAAGTAGGATATGCACACCAGAAGAGACATAGGGGTGCGGGTGATGAAGTACAAACCACTTGGCTCAAATCAAAGATTAGACAAAACAACTGGCAAGTCCCAGTCAAAACATGAACATAATTTCCCTTCCAATCTTGCTCATAGTTTCAAGTCTGAGTGACATGAGCTCAGGATGCCTCCAACGAAATCCTTTATGCACTTGTCTCTCGACGACAATTCAAGAACTGCCAACTACACTGCAGTTGGTACGGAATTTATGGGTGAGATACCTTAAATAGCGATATGCAAGGAGGCTTCAGCACTTCTTTCAAACAACCATTTCTGGTATCCAGTTTTAATTTCCAGGATGATGTACATTGTCTTTTAGAACGTCTCACTCTGTTCATATTGAACTGACACCTGTGAGATATGTATGCTGATTCTCATGTCAGAAGCATCCAAGATGAGATATTCAGGTTGGTAAGTACATGGCTTCGATCCGATGAGAATGTTGGAAGGTGCTCAATGTTGAACAGAAACGCAGAAAATACTGAGGAAGTAATAGGGTGACAACATTTGCATCCTGATATCAAGCACTCATCATGGAGATGCATGAATTGTGGCATTGGACTAGGTGACTAGATCCTTTCACGAACATTTGACTGTAGATTTGTTTGTTCCGCCCTTGTCGCTCCACATGCTGAGGCATGTTGGTTTTGATGCAACTGGTTTGGAGATGCAGAAATTGCAGCCACACTATATTTGCTTGAAGGACAAAACCTGCACCTTCAAACCTGCTTTTTGTGTGGCTGGGGAACTGGGGAATTTTTCTGGAAGCGAAACTGATTGAAGAGACCTCCCTGGTTGGATCTCAGGGAATGTATTCATGCTGGCCAGTATTTTTGGTATTCGCGGAAAGATATGAAGGTTTTTTTTTGACTCCCCTCACAAAGGGAACAAGAACAAAGATACACACAAAGATGAATTTTCCTAAGGCTTTGCGGATGGGGGCCAATTTTTATAGCAAGGACAAGCAAGGACTTTAGTTTTCAATTTCAGTCTAAATAGTATGAACACCGGTGCTAACATGTGGTACTTGGCTCATATGTACCAGCATTTTCCAGTTTGGGCTGTACTAACCATCTGAGAATCATGTCAGACTTGAAACATGGCTTTATTCATTTTGGACAAAAAGAAAGGTGGATCATACAGTTCAATATACAGTATCCCTATAATCAACATGGAGATTCACATCATTTCTCCCATTTGGGATTCAACAAAAATGCCTGCAGAAACTTGGTTCACCGCTTTTAGTTCACAACACCCCATCCTTGATGTCGATTTTTGTTTCACAGGACTGGCAACGGGGAGTGGAAGCAGAAGAGAAGCTTGGAAAGCTGTTAGCAAAAAACCGTCCAGTCGTCAGAGGTTTTCGCGAACAGCGAGTTTTTTTCTTAATCATAGATTCAACATGATTCAACCAGCTTGGCTAAAATAGGAAACCAAAAATTCACAGGTGAAGTGTGTGATGAAACAAGAAGTGCTTGACTTTTTCTCTAGATTAGTCAAACTTAGTCAATGCAAATTTTCCCCTTTGATTCCAAAAAAATGATTCCCCTCAAAATGAACATTTTTCCTTTATTACCTTCTTGTCTTGGTTTCTTTATGGTTCACATCACCAAGTCAGGCCCCGAATCATCAGCAGCTTTCAGGAATGCAGTGCTCATCTCAATTCCTTCAGTGGAAGATTCCACACTGGCGCCTGATGGATGTGGAACTTTGGCTTGGTATCATTGATGGGTGGGTTGATGGGGCCGCTACAGTTACTCCACGGAAAGCTAACATGGCAGGTTGGAAATCACCATTTTTTACTAAGAGATACATCTTCAAATGGTTGTTTTTGTCCGTTGTCATGTTAGTTTTCGCGGGGAGTAACCCTTTGGAGAACAACCTGTTTTTTTTCGTTTTGTAACAATAAGACCCCGTCATGCATTGTAAGTAAAATAAATGGGTGTTGAAGAAGAACGGGGGAAGCACGTTTTTTTTTTTTCGAGGTGCCCGTTAAGAATTTAGGTTTAAAGAAACAAACATGTTTGTGACATCACATTCCCCCAAAAGAAGATAAGCCCTTAAAAAACTTGGTGTCCCTTAGTAGGGAATGAGGGAATGGAACCATACATGCTTATGATGGGGATGAAACTTCCCTCATTCTCCTATATTCCCCTACTAAGGGCCAGCCAGAAAAACCAACCAACCAAACTTGTTTGAGAGGAATCATGGGCAATAAGTAATTCCCAAAAAGGGATGAAGGTTTAGGACGAGATCCCCCAGAGAGAGATGTGTCTCCGCTTCAATCGTGGCTCCACGATTGCTGACTATATGGCACCTCGACGCCTCAAATTATGTGGATCAAATTCTTGTTTTGAAGATGGGATTGAAACTCTTATAAGATCTTATTCGACCTGGACTTGTTTGTAAAGATTTTGTAATTGTACTTATTCTATTCGGAAGGGGTGCTGGGATTCTTAACGAGGCTATGCTACGTTAGTTCTTTCAAGTTTGTAATCGACAACCATCTTGGAATGCTCAGAAGGAATGGAGCATGTGATATTGAACACGTTGAATCATTTTGAGATATTCTAAGTCTGTATTCCCGTATTCCGGTATACTATCCCGAACTATTCCTCTCAGGATCCAATACTCCAGGAAAGTGTAGCAAACCAATCTTTACCTGAAAAAGAAACTCCTCCTCGAAGTTCTGACTAAGCAGATAAATGCCACAAAGTTAGAGGAGCCTTCCTTGCCATGACTATTTTGGAACAGATTTTGTTGGAGAGCCACATCCCCCAAGTGAATTGCCATTGATTTTTGGTGTCGAAACAGTGGGGGGGTTTTAGGAGTCTTGCATGCCTACACGCCTGCAACAGATCTTTGGATTGCAAGTTAAAAGGAATTGGCGGGTTAAAAACGGATACCCTCACAGAATCTAGCATAGTTCGCCCTGAAAATTTGCCATCCCAAAAGAGAAGTAGTCTTCCAAGCAACCATCATTTTTTGAGAGGCTATGTTAAACCTGGAACCAAACCAATCATTGATGGCTAATTGAAAGCATGAAATGCTTTTTCCTTTCCGAATTCCTTCAAGGATTATGGTCCACTAGGTGGTTTCCCTAAATATGCACCCTCCCAGAAACTATCATAGCCCCTACACATGGATGGTTGGAATACTACTTTCCTATTGGGGAGGCCTATTTTCAGAGGCTATGTTAGTTTCAGGGGTGGTACATGTTTTTTTATTTCATTTGTTTATTCTCATATGGAACTAGTTAAAGCCCGGTATGACATCTGTGCACCGGTAGCTGGATGATGTGAATGGATCGAGCTGTTAAAATGAAGGGCCAAATCTTGGAAGCAAACGACTCTGTTGATGCTCAGGCTTATTCATCCCTAGGACATCCCTCCAATATGTCCCAAAACCATGGATACCAAACACTGGAAGTACGTCAGGTAGTATAATGATGTCTGGGGCTGGGGACTACCCTTGGGGCCTAAACCTTTACGCACTGGAACAGCATATCTCGCAGTGAAGAGCGTGACAACACAAGGGAGGTCCCACCTGTTTTCAAGTGTAGATGTTTGTGGTTCGTGCAGAAGTGATACACCCTGGAAATTTGACGAAGGGATACTGAAAATGATTGGCCTCCGCCTTGTAGCTCCCAAAATGCATGTAGCATTTATGATTAAGATAGATTTGTGTACTGTTTTTTCACAAAAGGTTGTTTTGCTATCTATGTTACCTCAAGGAAACAAAAGATGGCACATGTACAAAAAGCTGTTTCAGTAAAGGGTCCATATAAAATATATAAAACAATGTGCAAGGACTGTGCCAGGCACTATGTAAATTTTGGAGGTGTAAGTTCGAGCCATCACCAGGGCGTGCTTCTTTTATTGTCCCTAGACATCCAAATACCACCTCAGAAGGTGTTTTAGGTGGGTTTGGGGGGTCCATGTACCATCTCAGGAGGTGTTTGGATGTCTAGGGAATGTCCCTTTTGGGTGTTTTTGTTGTTTCACATCACCTTTTTTAAGGGCTTTAATAATGATGTTTGTTTGTTTTCCTCACTTGTTTATTTGTGATGTTTATTGGGGGGGGGTGACATACCCTGATGAAGATTTCTCCCCTGGATGGGTTGATTCAAAATCGACACGATTTTGACAGATCAGGAGCCTTGGGAGAGGTGGCAACATTTAGACCGAAAGTCTGATGAATACAAGGCAGGCCCGGCAGAACCACCTGGCACCATGGGTCAAGCATGGTACATAGATTTATAGTGGATAGCAAGAAACTCCAATATGGCAGCGGTTTTCTCCTTTGGAAAGTTGATATTCTAGGATTACTGGATGCAAAAAAAGCTGCCGATTTCCAATGGTCAGAGTCCAACCTACTTTGCTACTGGTGAGAATTCTTGGGGTACGACTTTGATGTTACCCACCTACCCTCTAGCATGGCTAACTACATAGATGATCCCGGCAAGATGAAGGATCAGTGGGTCATGGTGGAGCAAAAAGATCGTTGTTTCGCGCACCAAAAGATCCTTGTGCATTTGTTGTTTGGGGTGATTTGTTTGACTCTCTACCACGGGATTCATCATCCTACTCTCATCACCATATTTGAACGTTTTTCCTACAATTCATCCCCATCCCCATAAGATTCGATAAATATGTATAAGGTATGCTCCCCCTCCCAGGATGCAATCGTCACCACCCAAAATTTCTACATGTTCTTTTCTCCAGGGGATCTCAACATTTGTTGTTTCCGTTCCAACTGATGCCCCATGGAACCCATTGGAACTGTTTGTCCAGGCCCTGAAAGACCAACGTGCTGAATACCTTTGGAAGCAACTGGAACGTGTCATCCCAGACATCCGGCAACGTACCAAGGTGACAAGGGTGAAGAGTGGGACTTTTTTGGTCGTTTCAATGTCAGCTGTAGTAGCCATAGCTGAATGATCAGACTTCATCCCTGCACCACCTGAGATGTATAAAATCCCGTAAGTAACAAGCTGCAAAAAAACTACAAATCATCCATTTAGTAAGGAAAATGATCTGAACCTTCCACCTCCAGGGAATTATTAGTTCCAAGCCGTTAATCTTCACGGGAAGCACCCTGGCCATCGCTGGTGATGAATCGCCTTTCCGGGCCCCGGGAGGTGCAACGCATCGGAACACCTTTGACGCATCAACGCTTCTTAAGGCGACATCAAGGTGCCAAGCTCCCCCATGGCCGTTGGGAGGTTTCGTTTGGTGATTTAAGGTTCGTTTAGGTAGTGAAGGTTTGCTTAATTAAGTTAAGGTTGGGTAAGGTTGACATGATCCTTGAAATATGTTGAAGTAATTAAGATGTAGATATGTGATTGAGTTCTATTCTGGTTGGCGGTTGTTTTCTGGGAATGGGAGAAAACTTGCCAGTAAGTAATCAAACCATCGTAGCTGGTAGCGGAATACTTTGAGTTTTGACGGTTGACCCAGCAGAATTTTGAAAATAATCCCTGTTTTGAGGAAGATATGTTCCAATGGGTGGCAACACACCACTTCCTTTTTTTCTTCGTGGAGCGCGAGCAAAACATCATATGTTTGGAGTGATGTTCGATCAGTTCAATTTCGAGATAGCAAGACGTGCGGTTCACTTGTTCCGAAGCAAAATCACTGATATAATTTCCCATTATATATCCTCCAAAATCTGTTGGACGGTTAGATAGAAACCCAAACTTAAACCAACAGAAGGTATGCAAAGTTGTGTTTGGATAGGTCTATAGGTGCGGCAATTTTGGTTTTAGGCTTTGGTGTCAACTGAAAGCCCCGAAAGTGGCTCACGTTTTTGGCAAGAATTCGGGACTCAAAGCCAAAGGAATCATCGAAAAGTTGCCTCAACGGACCTTGCAGCAAGGACGGATGGGGATTTTATAAGCCCGAATGCATTTCAGCAATATGGCCTACAGACAGTCGAGCGACGACCCTCAATTTACTGCCCACAAGCAGAGCAGGTTCGAAGCAGGCATGAAGACAGGTTTTCCTGGTCAAATAGAGGCAGGGTTTGCGTAAGCAGAGTTCACCACGAGAATGCCTCGCTCTGTGGAGAGAGGGGTCACGGGGACACTGCACCACTACATTTGATCATATTTGCAGTTGTGCTGACATCACACAACGACGACTTTTCGCAATTGGCCAACTCTTTGCTTCAGGAGATCATGTTTGAGAGTTTGCCCATACAATCGGATCTTCGAGACAAGTAAATACATGTTTGCCTGAATTGACTCTGAATTGGTATAAGAATGCACAGCCTGTACACACGTAAGGAAAGATCAATCTACTTCCGTGATTGCTACTTATCCTTCTTTTTGTTCTCCCCGAAATCAACTTTGATGTCCAATCCCAAATTGCCCCATGGGACTGGAATATGTACCATGTACCTTATAAATTTACCATAATTTTTTAAGCCATCCATTGTAGGTTTAAATCTTCCAGTCCCATGGGAGCCATTCCCAGAAATGTCTTTCAGCCAACCCGAGGCAGTTATGGGCCACGCATCAAAGCAGGAGAAGCGGAATTTCCGGGTGCCAGTACTCCTTTGCCAGGCAACAAATTGGGCGTTTGAGGGAAGTTTCACTAAAGATTCTTGAGGTACCTACACAGAAAATACTCACCTATATAAGCTGCATGTGAGACTTATGTACGGGAAGAGCCACCCCCAAGAATAGCCTTGTAAGGTTCAGGATTCCTCCGCTTTTGGTACCTGAAATTCTTGGTGAAAGTTGGGGCAATTTTTTGGGGGAGGATATCGAGCTCCCAAAGGAAAGTTTGATGGTAACCACATCACGTGGGCCCAAGTCCCAAACATCCAAGACACTCTGATTTAGTAGAAAGGATTATTTCAAAATCAATTCTGTCGATGTTTGGTGGCCAATGTTGTAATGAGTAAGCCTTTCCTTGGAAGATCTTTTTTACTAGGGGACCTGCCCAGAATAGTTAACCAACCGGCAAACCACCATTTAGCCATTGGTTGAATTCCAGTAAAATCTCTTCAACAACCCAGCACAAACGGTGACCAAAGTTTTGATGATTTGCATCGCTGCGGGCTATCTGTTGTTTCCCGTTCAAAGGCAAGGTGGGAAGGCCTTTCCCAATAATCAAAGTACACCAGAGGATTAGGAAAACATAGCGATTGACCGACTAGCTGATGCTTGGGCGGGAAGTGAGGGGCTATAGGCTAATCTCCAATCCCCTTCTATAGATTATGATCGGTAAGAAAGAAGCTACTTGAGGATGCCTAGATTGAGTCCCCGCATCTCAGAAGCAACAGTTTTACGTACTATATTTTGGGATACTTTCCGGCCCAACAAAATTCATCACCAGGATTTCTACATTGGTTTTACTGGGAAGGAGAACATCCCAAAATGTATTCCCTGATTTCAATTCAAAGTTTCATTCATGGAGTTTGCATTTGTGCAATTGGAACATGGCTGGTGATGTTTTAGTTTCCTCACTCTCGAGGATGTTCTGAGCTGGAACCACGTGGTACCAATACTATCACACAAACAGACCAATACCACTCATCATTCGTTAATTAGGTCAAAGTACCCAAGAAAGTGAATTGTATGATGTTATGTTTATAGATTTTATAGGTTGTGATTTATATATAATCATTATCGGGAGAGTATGAGGGATAAACTTTGCTAAGTAAATTCTGTGGACGTTTTAGTAGAGTTGAGATCAAACACTTCCTTACCAGGTATTTGGATGTCTAGGGTTCCTGAATCACCGGAAGCTTTTCGACTTCCGTTCCAGGCCTAGTCCTATGTGGTGATTCCTGCTTCCCGGGTATCGGTGTTCCTGCAGTAGCTGGGAGCGGTTTGCTGGCGGCGCACGCCACAGGACTTAAAACCTTAGAACCGACGCTTGGAGAAATGCGTTTGGATGGATTTTCTATGGTGACCGTTGTGGTTTCAATCAATTTTTTGAATTTTAAGACCAATTTCAACACCTTGAAGTTTGGGGAAGATAAGCCTAATTTGATTTGAGCATATATTTTTACAAATCGGTTGGCAAAGACCACCAACTGTAGGTATAATCAATTTGTTGCTTTAGGCATAGAAGATGCCAGGTGTGATTAAAGAAACCCCCTTGGGTTGGTATTATAGTAATAGTTACCAAGGTCACCGGTCACCCTGCTTTAGTCTCTATACTATTGGGCGGAAAACTGCACAGTATCTTGTGATGTCCCCCTGGTCTTTGTGAAGGGTGTATCCAGGTTCTTAGCTCATCATAGAGCTCAAATTTGGGGAATGGAATCCTGGTTCCACCATGTTGATATTTGATCCTTTCTGTGTGAATGACGATATGTTTACAAAGTCTGGCGGCGTTTTGGGACATGAGTTAAATCCTTCCTAAAATGCCTTGATTCATAGGAATGTAGGGAACTTGTTGGTGAAATTTGTGTATTTTCACTCGTCCAAGGTCATGCTTAGTGGTTGATGGGTACATAACGTTAAAGTCGGTCACTGCTTGGGAATCGGACAGATTGACCGATCTTTTCGACTTGACTTCCGTGGGGAATAGTATAGATGTTTCACCCACTAAAAGTTGACTCAACCACCATTGGTGCAGCCAAAAACCACGTCAATTTCGATGACAGGGTCCTGAAGAGAAATGATTGAGTAGATTTGGTTGTAATTTTCCATGGTCCAGCTATACCAGTGGTGCATGATATATCAAGTCCTGCCTGACATCCATACCAAATGTGAGGAGAGGGTTGGCAAAAAGTCATTACCTACCAAACATTGGATTCACGTCAGGAAAGGTATGACTGGATGTTTTTTTTTGAGAATCGAGTGGTCATGATAAACCCTGCGAGTGAACATCCCAACAGGAAGGTTTAGAAACTCCCTTGTACTGTATGCCAACTGACAGCCATTTTGGAACCATCAACTAGGTTGGTTAAAGAGTTGAATTTTCACCGGGAAACAAACAGCAAAAGAACCTTGACTTTTCTTTCTATGAGTCCTTACACATTTATGATGTATGATTCATTCAAGTTATTAATTCATCCGTTTTTGTGTATATGTTGTTCATGTTTTACAGTATCCTACAAAACAAAAGGTGAAATCGATCCCAACTGTGTCACCTTGTTTTGACCAAGATTCCTGATCAATCATCCCTCAACTCTTCACTTCTCACATACGTGGTTGGAAAAAGAATGGCCTCGACCTGTCTAAGGCAATTGAAAGAGTTAGAGCGGCTCTTCAAGTGATTTCAACTTATCTCCCGAGACATGAGTACTCATGAGTTCATGTGTGATTTGGGGGTGTGGTGGATTTTAGTAGTTAAGTTATCAATTCTGGTGGCTTGATGCAATTTGGAAGCTAGGAAAGTGATAGCGGTTCAACAGAAAAGGCGGACTCACCTGGCGAAAGTTGAGTTTGTTTGTTTTGCACCTGCTCCTTTTTCACCTCAGAATTGTATTTAGGTTCCATGAAACCATTCTCAGAAGGTGATTGGATCCCTAGGGCCAGGTAAACTTGCTTTGTCCAATGTATTTGCAGGATTTGATTGATACACATCCCAGTTCATCGCTGGATTTCTGAACTTTCAATGGGGTTAAGGGGGTTGCCGGGAGTGTCACTTTTTGGGGGGTTCCACACCTTCTGCCTTTTCATCTCACTTTCTCATTTGGTACCATTACCAGTAGAACTTGAATTTGTTGAACGTTGCGAGTAGTACTCCAAAACCATTTGTTTTTTTGTGGTTTTTGTTCGTGTGTTTTGTCGCATCACTCAGATTTTTATTAATGGCCCCTTACGAAGCTTCACCTTTTTCCAGCATGATTGCATCATGCTAGATGAAGATAGACATGACATCGTTGCCCTCCACAGACATGAACTCATTGGTTTGCTTTCTTTCGAGCCCATCTTGGCGTGGTCCATGTGTGAAAGAGTCATCACCATGTCACGACCTTTGAACAGCGTTTGAAAGGTTGGAAGCACCCACCGAAATGGGGGGAAAAGGACATCGTAAATATGATTTCCAAACTCCAAGTTGAATGTGCAGGGAATATTTGATGGTCGTTTTAATGAGTTTTAGAGCATTTTGTACCTACCTACCCCTGGAGAAATGATTTCCTAGTCTCGACATAGGGTTTAAGATATTCAACTACCATCTAGGAGTGGGTGAAAGATCTCCGGAATCACCACGTGTGAAATCTGTTGGTTTCACATTTCCAGATGGATTGAACTGCATCTTTCAAAAACTAGGGCGGTCTCAAGACACAACCAAGATGCTCCCATCCCACCAGGATCATTATGTAATGTTGTAGGGGATCCAAATCTAAGCTTTACTCCCCCACTGGCATCCTGGGAGGGCTTTTGCATCCCAAGATTATCACATGTTTTTTCCACATGGACACTACCTTGTTGTGAACGCTCCCATTTTCAACGCGCGCAGCGCAAGTGGGCAAAAAGGAGAGACGAGCAGCCAGTGATGGGAATCTCATCGCTCAAAGCACTGCCCCCCAGCAACAGATAGAGACGAACAATAATAGGAATCGCCAGCCCTGCTAAAGGAAAATTAAAATGGTGGTTAAGAATCAAGAACCATCGATATTAAACCCAACCATTTCAAACGAATGGATTTAGATATAGATAGAGATATAGAAGGCATTTGTAGACTATATAGATATACATAGATCATAGATAGACTAGTTACATATTACATATCTAGATAGATGGATAGATGGATGGATGGAAGGATGGGTGGGTAGGTAGGTAGGTAGGTATGTAGGTAGGTAGGTAGGTAGGTAGTTGTTGTCTCTCTATGTGTATTTGTTTTTTTGTCCTGGGTTCATTTAGCCAGAAAATTTAAGATATTTACCCCTAACCTCTTTGTCCTCCAGTTTTAGGCAGCTTCACCCCCTCTAAAAGAAGCTCCTTTCAATTTTCCAATCACAATCAAGATAGGGTCCTCCTCGATTTTCCAACCAAAATAAGCGTCATCCAGCGGAATGTATAGTATCGTGATGTAGCGTGTCCTTCGTATACCCCCAACTCTCTTTGGCTAATACCTCAATTCTTAAGAAAAAAACCAAAGATGTGAAAAGTTTCGAACCAGAGGGTCCTCCACGAAGCTTCCGGAATCACCAAAAACACCGCAGCTCCGCGGTCCAAACGTCGGAAGTTGCGCTTTTTCGCCGCTGCGTGGTCTACCAAACCTCAGGTGCGGTTATCTGCCGGATGGTGAGCAAAAACTGTGATGGGAATGACGGAATGACCCTGGCAGCTCAGGAAACACACAGAATTTAGATGTTTTCTTGGCACACAGAAAAGGTAATTGCTTGTACCCAAAGTTTGAGTTCCTTGGGGGTTTGCAGTCTTAAACCTTGAGCAAAAGACTCAAGTCTTGCGTAGTTCACTTGTTTGTTGTTTAAGCCATGGATCTTTTAAAAGAATATATGGTTCAGGTAGTTTCTCCCGTAATTTACAAGGTTTCTACATGCCAGGTGCTTGTTTGGGATTTCTGAACCATCAGCAGTAGCGCCATTCATAACCAGAGCCAGAAAAACCAGTGAACAGACAGGTCAAATGACTTTTTCTTTATTCAAATCTCCACCCCGCGCAGGTTTACCTCTTTTTCCATATATCGACTTGCCATTTGCAGTGCCGTGGGCTCAGAATTTTCTAAAGGTTGCATAGGGCAGTAACTTGATACACATTTGATAGGCCGGAATCTGGAAAATCTGTTGAGATAGAGGCACAGGTCCCATTTAAGAATGGTATTTCAATTGGCGAATTGGGATTTCTTGCATCAACAGCTTATAGACGTTAATTGAAGTACTCATCACCTGGTTGGATGTTTTTTCCGTTTTTGTTGCGCCAATTTAAAAACTTGCTTCTGGAAGTGTAGGTTTTTTTTTTTCGGGTGTCAAACAGGTAAACCGTAAACCGTTGAAAGTAAACGGATGTAAACGGTGTATAGGGACGACTCTACCACTTAACCCTTCTTCCAGTCATAAACTCTTAGGATCACTATGGATCAGTGAGGCCAATGGGTTCCCGGGTTCCATTTACAAGGTATGACTTGGAGGATGCTTGGAAGACAAGTAGAATATGCCATAGGATTCATGTATGGTATATAATTTGCCTACATTTTGTTGATCTTCATGGTAAATGTAGGTAAACATACCATACATGGATCCTACTAGTATAAGATTTGACAACTTTACGACATTCATCATGAGATCAAAAGTAAGATCCTGCTTCTAGTTACAGTTCTCAACGGTGTTTTTTCTATCAAAAGTCAGCTACAACCAGGATTATGCCCCGTAAACCCTTAAAACCGCTTCTCCCGTATACCGCTGATGGAAGAAACCCTGCAAATAATGGGATAAACTACTAACCCTCAACTGGTTTTCTCGCCGGGATTTCTGGTTGCCATCAGCCATCAACCAGTATCAACCGATGCCCAACCGAGGCCGGACTTGGACTTCCCATGTCTCGGAGGAGGACCTTCCATGTGCTGAAGGCAACTGTTGTAGCGATTTGTGGTGGAATCGTATTCTAAGGATTGGGGGGGGGGAATTGGAACCAGAAAAATCGATCTGATTATTGAGAACATGATTTTAATTTTAGGGAATGCGTCTCATGAAATGTTCATTCATATCATTTTAAGCATCAATTTCAAACCTGATGAGGAGACAAGTTCCCCCTAGATGGTTAGGGTGAGAGTCCTGATGAGATATATTGCCATCACTTGATGGTGGTCCTATACAAGATGATGAAATAAATCTGCCTTTACCATCCCTTACTCACCTTTCAAAATGAGGTTCCAATTAGTGGACATTATTCAATTTAGTAGGAAATCAATAGATGTGGAACCCCCCTACTTTTGAGATGCCATCTGGGATGATTGAAAATCTCTGTGTTCCAACCCCACGACATGTTGATGTATTTGCACATGAGGTGTTTGTGGCATCAGCATCCTTCTCCAATGCTTTAGAGGTGCTTTGGGTGGTGTTTGGGACCAGGGTTTTCTGGGATGATTCATCATGACCAAACAGCGAAGCATCCCACCGGCGGTAAAGACTGAATAAGGCCTTATGCGTTTTAAGTGAAAAATATATTACCCGGATAGGAATCTTCATAGGAATCATATACATTCCCGTTGTTTGCTTCGGCTTGAATGACTTCGGAAGAGAAGCAATTTTGGTGCAGAACTCTTCCTAACCAACTATGATAGGTATGGTTTCTCCCACTATTTGCGGTCCTGGGCTTCAATAAATATTCCAACTTGGTTGTGGTTTTCTTGTGAACATCTCTTCAACGGAATCACTTCATAGACCTCCTGACTTGAATCCGATGTTTGGTCGGTATATAGTTTTTGAGGCAACATTTTACACACCTCCTCACCAGTGGATGGATGTCTATAGGTAGGTATTCAAAATTGACATATCTCAAAAGGAGTGACCTCTTACAAAGCATCATTTTTAGCATTTATGCATTTGTCAAGTTTCCAGGGTGTGGTGATATACGGTGGATGCAAGGGAAACGGTCCATTCTCCAAAATGGCCTGAGTTGTGGGACACCAAAATAGCAAAAAGAAATCATGGGTTTTGGTTTACTTTGAGCTGTAAGTCCCAAAGCTATAGGGACTGCTATATTTTACCTTAGATGTAGGTAAACATGGATCCTATGCGAACAAAACGTTGCCAGGCCTTTTCCCATCAGACAGAGATTTCTGCGGATGGCGTTGTTGAGCGCCAGGTGAGGGATGTGCTGTGAGGGGTCGAGTGGAGATAGTTTGAATGTGTTGTTACTACACTCCCTGAAACTAAGATAGCCCCTGAAAATAGGCCGGGGCCCCAACAGGAAACTAGTACGTATTCCATCATATTCCAACCATCAATTTTCAGGTGCAAGCTGTTAGTTTCAGGGAGGGTATCCGATGTACTAACGGAGGTTGTGGTATGTTTCATGTTGATTTTCCCTGCCCTCATCCTTGGAAATGATCTAGTTTGTGATCCAGTGGGTTGAAACCACTGCAATGTCCAATAGCTGTAGTTTATTGGTGTTGATGATACTTGTATCCATTTCTCTGAGTTTTCCCCGCATGACCTGCAATAGCGTGCTGACATCATGGTGATGATGTTGATGAACATGGTGATGATGATGATGATGATGATGATGATGATGATGATGATGATGAATATTCTGGTGCTGATGAAGATGCTTGCGCTGGTGATGACACTGGCGGTGGTAGTGATGTTAGTTTAGCAGGAACATCCTCCTGAAACAACTGCACCCTCAATATGGCAGAAACTGCACACACTTCTTGGTTTCAAGCCCCCATGAAAATAGTCCCTCCCAACTGGCATTGAAACTTCGATGTAAAGCTCTGCAAAATGGCCTCCCGAAAACATTTACCGAAATGCCACCACTCGTCATCCAGATAATGCGGAGAGAAGAGACACGGAAGGAACCAGTGGCTTGGTCATGGGAACTGGATCTATGCTTCATCTCAGACGTTGGAGTTTGACAACTGGAGGGGGTGTTCTTATTGGCAAGCCCGGTACGGAATTTCCAGACTAATTGCATTTGTATAGTAAATTCCCAAAAAACGGTGGAATCTTGTTCCCCGAATATTAGGGGAAACGAACATTATTTTTCAAATGAGTTGAAGTCACCACCCAGCAGAAATCTTGGAGCTCCTTTGATCTGACTGAACTTTTAAGATGCAAAAAGACTCTACCCAACGCCTAATCACCTACTGTAATCGTCCACCATTCCCTCCACAAAGCGAAAGACCATGATTTTTCCAAAAGTGTGTTGACAGCGTTTGTGATTCTTTGCTAGGTGCGAGGCATGCATGCATGACGTTAGGCAGGCCATCACAATTTTTAATCTGTACGTAAACTGCCTCCAGGGAAGCAGCATGTCACATATCCCACCTATGGAAAAAGGAAACTGATTTTCCCATTTACCTTTAGATCCGGAATAGGGGAAAGGATCCTAGGATGGTATGCTTCATTTGGTCTTTTGGAAGATGTCTCGTTGTTTCTTTGACCAACAATGACATAATTAGGTGCTGTCCAACTCCCAGCTGTTTTGCTGATTTGCTTGTTTTTGCTGTCTTACTGCTGCTGCAGATGTGGGTGTAAGACGTCTATAGTTTATTTGCAGTAGATGTTTGATGTTAGGGGTTAGATCATGACTGGAACTATAAGCAACTAGAATAGCATGCTGGTTTCAAAGATTTTGTATTTTTAACCTGAACATACTATTGTAGGGAGAATTATCCAACGCGCATACTAGTCAAATGGGTGAAATTGTTCAACCACCACCTATTTGAAGATGCTATGCCTAGAATGGACCCTCCATGACCCTCCCTCATTGTTCCACGAGATTCCCAAGGAATGTTTCCGTGAGGACGACTGGAGCTCCAGCGGCTGTCCAGTCTATGTGACTTGGGTTGATATGATGGGGCCCGCCGCAGGATTTTTTTTCAGGCTGTGAAAGGGTTCCTTTTGAGCTGTGTTTTGAGCTGGTTTTTTGTTGTTAATTCCCTGCTACTTATATAAAAGGATTGAATCACCACATTGGAAGCATAATTTGTTTGTTTTTTCCTTTGACCTTTTCAGAAAAAAAATGAAAGGCGATCATAAACCCAGCACACAAAGATTCAAAAGATGTTCACTCTATGTCCCGACCCGGCTTTGTGAAGGGTATAAGATCTCTCAAGCATATATTATGGAAGTTTTAGCCTGGCGAATCATTCAGATGATTACATTTACGCAGATTCAACAACTTTTATAGCTTGGTGATAAAAAAACAATGCCACAAGTGGGTTGTTGGGGGATGTTTTGTTGGGGGGGCTATAGAAAGGAGTGAATCATATGAAATTGGCCCTGAATTTAGAATCCATGGGCCAGAACCAACCAGTGTTTAATGATTCATGGGAAATGTTGTGCTTTTCTTTTGCCGCTTAATTATGGGACTTGGATGATAGTGTCAGCTCAACCTTTTTGTGTTTGGGCCAATTGTTCAGCCATCGTTTAGGGTAGATGTTTGTGTCGTTGATTTTACCTTGTGCCTCTCATTTTGATGGTTTGGGAACCTGTTTTGCCCAGATAAGCAGGTGTACACCTTGCATAGCCCCGTCAGTTGCCGCATGATGGCGTTGATCTTCCTCCTTGGGATCATCCGAGCACCGCCACGAGACGTGAACACCGAGGATCAAACCAAGTGCAGTAGCTACAGTCAGGAGGCTTGTACTTCCAGTTGCTTCACAGCAACGTGAGAGATGGAAAAAAAAAATGGAAACTACAGTATCCAAAATGATTGGCTGATCCTAAGGGTCCAACAGGGAGGATGTAACGGGGACTATGTAGGTTTCTTAATATAAGAATATGTTTTTGGGGTTTTCATACGGGAAGGTTTGGGATCCCCGGCTTTGGACACTCACCATCCAATGTCATGAAAACGTAGCAAGATGTACTTGTTTCAGCTTTTCCAGATTGGGAGCTAGCATCCTCAAATCCAACAATATCAATGAAGATTCTGCAGCATTCAGCGGTAGTACCTACGGAAAAAAACATCACAAACATCACCAAAATTGGATTGGTCATTTATGAAGGTTTTGCTATATATTATCTCGGTGTTTTTTGCAACATCACTTTAGCCCTCACCAAGGGGTCTTAAGAACAAAGGCACTCAATCGTTTCTTTCGATGATGGGGGAAACCCTGTCATACTGTATGTAAACGACACCCTCGCTCAAACAAAAACCGGCGAATGGACACCTCACCTGATTCCAACGCCGGATTGGCGAAGGTCTTGGGGCATGCCTAGGGTTTCGAACTTTTCAGGATCACCTCATTTTTGTTGGCTGCCGCTTTCATGTTTGTTTTCTGCTGTGTATGTATAAGCGTATACCCTAACATTCACTATAAGTGACCTTTTTGAGATGAACACCAACCCGAAATCAACAGTATTTTTCCTGTTGGTGACCAAAACAACGATGTAAGAACCTATAGTTGTGTCACCAAAGTTTTTCTGTTCGGCCTTGGCTGAAGGTTGGTGAAATACATGGGAGAAAGAGGACATTTTTGTTTCCCCAAACAACCAAACTGCCGACGTCACCTTCAAATGTAGAGTTTTAGATGGTTTTAGGTAAAAATAAGGTATTGATTGGTGAATTGTTGAAGTTTACCCAGATAACAATGAAACTAATTTCATTGACATAATATCCCAGAAGCTTTCCAGTCAAGACAGTTTTCTGTTGGAGTGTCGAAGTATCGGTGGGAGGGTTTACATTGAAACAAACCCATATTTGGGGAAAATGGAAGAATGCCAGTGCATGGTAGTTGGCAGTTTGGGACTTGCTTCAGGTGCTGCTTTCCATGATAAATCATCATTTGGCAGGAATGGTTTTGGAACTTTATCCAATCATTGAATAAGCAAATCCAAGACCAAGTGTTGATATTTCAACTGGTTGTTGTAGTTACCGATGCTTCTTCAGATGATTGCATGACATGGAAATGAATTGGATACTGACAAAGACTATGAATCAAGATTATCTATACAGTAAGTGGATGTAAGTGATTGTTTCAAATTTTCCTTTTACCCCAACATGTGGGGAAATGAAATGATTCAATAGTTTTCAAATGGTTAGTTCAACCTATCAAATATACCTACTATTTTCTGATGTTGGTACCTTTAACACATAGTACCCATTGTGGACTGCTACACTTCCAAGGTTGTGGTGAGGGTAAGGTATGCCTGAAGCTTTTCATGAGTGCCTTAGCTGATTTTCAAAGGTTTTTTTTGTGGTGTTTTTGCTGGGTGACTCTGGTGGTGCGTTTAAAAGTTTAACCGGTGTTTTTTTGTTGAAAAAAGCAGACCATCCTGGGATTTTTTCGCAGCTGGGTCGAAACCCCCGCGTTTTCTCAAACTCTTATTATTTGCTGGTGAAGGGAGGAAGAAGGGAATTCGATACCCCTAACTTTTGGACCGAAGGATAAAACGCCAAAACAGTCTGGAGGAGGTAAACTGTAAAATATCATTGCCCCGTCAGATATTCCCCAACCTTTTTGGCGCGCACTTTATAAGGTGAATGACCGTAGCTGTGACATAGTTTCATTTTTTGGAAGGGTCATTAAACACACATGCGCGGGAAGTTTTAAGGGACTTCTTGAGATGTTCCGAAAGTGGTTCAATTGAGATCTAACAATAGTTGGAAAACGTATGAATTCCTAAGGTGAATATTTTTACATAGCAGATCAAACATGCCGAAAGGTTTCAGCAAGCAACACCATTTCATGCTTCAATAGTTTCAACATGTGATCTTATATATATATATATATGAATATTTTACTGCAGGTAAATTGGCACGTCCAAAGTGTATCGCATGTGGAATGAGATGTCATCAATGTGTATCGCCCAGTGATTGCAAAAAAACACACAAATCATACACCCAAGATATTTGCATAGCATAAATGTCCCATGCATTGCGGACACCATTGCACTTGGGGAGATCCGGCAGCAACCCGCTCAGGTCCTTTGAGCTACACTTGTTGCTTCTCGTCTGACGTGGCGACACTTGCGAGGGCCGAAACGTTGAAGATGCATTGTGCTGCGGTGGGTTCGAGCATTGATCCTTCCCACCAGGGTAGAGTATGATTCAATCACAAGTTGATAGGAAGATGTTGAGTGCACTTTTTAAAACCACCAAAGAAGCAAATCTACAGTGAATCGTTTTGAATTCACGAGAGCATGCACATGTTTTTTGGAGATATACATCAAAAACCCCATCAAACATGTTCAAATATAATTACTCTCCCGGAAACTAACATCTTCGCTGCTGAACATGGAAGTTTGGAAGATCATCCTTTTGGGGATTTCGACCTATTTTCAGGGGCTTTATGGCTGTTAGTTTTAGGGGGGTTAGTAGTGTTCGTTCAAAAATCAACTAGGTGGTGGCAACTCAAATATTTTTCTATGTTCACCAAATAATTTGACGAGCATTTTTTTTTCAGATGGGTTGGTTGAAACCACCAACCAACTTTTTGTAATCCCCTTTATGTATTTATACATATAACTGCGTAAGAATAATCTCTAAATATTTTCCCTTCAGATGGGTTGGTTCAACCACCAACGAGTCGTTTGGTGGTGTCTTCAACCGAGGCGAAGATGTGGAAACCAAAGAACTCTTTGACCGAAACGCCAAGGATGCGGTCAAGGTCTACAAAAACCATGGGATCCATGTATGGTGTATATATCTATATGGATGTTTCCCAAAATAGTGGTACCCCCAAATCATCCATTTTGATAGGGTTTTCCATTATAAACCATCCATTTTGATCCATTTTGGGGTATCACTATTTTTGGAAACACCCATATATATACCTAGAGCCCAAATAACCTCTATTTTTGAAGGTCAACCCTCTAAAACAAGGCCTGAACTTCAATCAAAACAAGGGTCATTTGGGTTCTAGGTACATACATGTGTGCCTACATGAACAGTTGATTTGTTATGGGTAAATATTTTTTATACATGGATCCGACTGGGAGATCAAAGGGATGTGGAAAAGGAGGGGAAGTTCAGTGATACTGATATTGCCCATACCATCCCATGGGACTGATATATTTACCTACATAAAAACCATATTGATCAACTAGTCATGTAGGTACATATGCCAGTCCCATGGCTGGTATGGGTCGTGGATGGTTTAATAATCAAAGGTTTGTGATTTGTTTGTGACTGATAATGTTTCATATGTTTTCTTACCCGGTTGACCGGATTTCCTCAATGAACAGTATCATGTATTGAATCCAATATTGAAGGAGGCACACTACCCCAAAACGGATGCCGAAATCATTAAAAATCCATTAAGAGTGGAGAATTTTCCGGTATCCGAAACACAGATGTGAAGATCCTTAGTTGCAAGATTATAGTCAATGTTCTATACATCGCCCATATTCGAACTAGAACCCTTATTTTTTACCGTTTTGGACCTCTCCTCAACCAACATTTCAATGTTCATTTGCCACCCAAAACATAATCACCGTTTGAAAAACCCCTCCCATGCACAACTTCCCCCGATGTATACAACCGGTGGAGGCCTCTAGCAAGCTGGACGCTGGCGACCCGCCCCCTGCACCGCCACCGGGGCAACCTGCATGGTCGGGCGAAGTCTCGAAAAGTGCCATTGCAGAGGCAGAGGCCAATGGAGCATCCACAGGAGTCAGCGAGGCTGCAGCAGTACCTTTGCTAGTTGGGGATGGATATTGTGGGTGGGTTGGATGGTTGGATGGGTAGGTTGTTTTTTTGACAAGGGAAATTAATGTTCAAGGTATATGTGGTATATAAGTAAAATGAAGTAAATTTGAAATATCTTTTGAATGGATCAAGGTATAGGTTGTACTGCGAAACCTCTCCCAGGATGTTAGGATCCCCACCTGAACCTTCACGGGCTACACAGAGGCATCCTGGGAGTTGAGGGTGTAAGGAGTAGGGAGTCCCTCTGGGCATGGGAAAGGGTATGTCTTTGATTGTCTTTGAAGGTGGTGGGGATCAATGATGGGGAAAGTCATATCTTGAAGTAAGCCAAAGCCTCACCACATGTTTGTCAATGTGGAAACATGAAGGATTGTGTTTGAGAGTCTTCTTTGTTTGGATTTGTTAAGGGTGGCTATTTGCATTCTAATATGGGATTCATCACATTTCATCACTGTTTGGAATATGTTTCCTGTATGCTTCTCTGAACATCAATCAAGTAAGTTTGAGATAATGCAGGCACACGGATTTGGTGCAGTCATGTTGGGTCGAAATTTACACCTCCGAAAAGTAATAGCAAGAGCGCCTGAGACACTAGGATTTAGATGACTTTCCTTCCGGAGCTTTAGCATTTCACTTAGGTACTTGGATGTCTAGGAAAGTTGTACAAATCAAAGTTGAATCTGATTTCAATCGTAAACTAGGTGGTGGTTTCAAATATTGTTTATTCACCCCGGACCTTGGGGAAGATGAACCATTTTGACGAGCATAGTTTTCAAGTGGGTGGTTCAACCACCAACTAGTAAATGTCCCAATCGGAAAAAAAAAACATCACACTGTGGGACCTCCGGCTCAGTTTCTGAAAATCCGAGGAATGCTATCGTTCGGATGATTGGAGCAAGATTGGCTGCCCCAAGTACGTGTCTTGTCCAGATGGGGTTCCCGCCAAAAGAACACCCAGTTTGAATGATCCCTGAGACTTGCTAGGAGTGGTTTGAAACTATGTGGATTGTTTCATTCCCCATATATTTGTCCTTTGTATATTGTGTGCATTTCTTGGTTCTAATCCACTTGGCGAAACATCCACATTATAGTATATATTGCTGTTCCTATGTAAGTTAAAAGACGTATGCTTTCTCCCCCATAATCATGGAAATGGATGGAAATGGAAGATGACTCTATTGTAAAGCTCGTCTTGGGTTGGCACCGGTTTCCATTTCCAGGATTATGATCAAGAGTACATGTCAAGGGTGTTTTTTATATCCATTATTGCATGTAAAATGCTTAGACTATGGATGACAATGTTCCATGTCATCATTTTGAAGCCTTCAGGTAGGGAACGAGATGTTATGCATGTTGCAATGAACAAAGTGAACTTTTGATTTGATTAGACTAAACTATAGACATCCAAGTGAAGTTAAGTACCAATACGAACGTTAATTTTGGTGTGTTGGTAGTCATGATTCATGTTGAGCCACCCCGGCTCAAGATATCCAGCCAAATGGTCTCAAGATATAACCATAGTGGGATCAATGCATATCTTTTGAACCACTCAACACGGGCAACCCCAACTTCATTTACCCATTTGGCTGAGTTTTTCCTTAGGGAGATAGATCAGGATTTTCAGAGGAAACAAGTAATACGAGATGTTTTTTTCAGTTGTGGAAGGTGTTCAGGTGTCCAGTTGTTTTTTGTTTTCACCATACAACAAAAGACACATCACGAGGATTGAAAATTGTCAGCAAGTAGGTTCCAAGCCCAATTATACCTCTAAGTCTTGTTGTTTTTGAACTTTT
Source organism: Breviolum minutum Mf 1.05b.01 (assembly GCA_000507305.1). NCBI lineage: Eukaryota > Dinophyceae > Suessiales > Symbiodiniaceae > Breviolum > Breviolum minutum. The sequence goes on from DF240782.1 coordinate 61,889, forward strand.
TGTTTGTAGCTGAGAATTGTAAAAATCTCACTGAAACGCGGGTGCTGGTTTTCAAATGTTTTCAATATACCATACATGGATTCTATGGGTATGATGACTAATTTACCTGGATGGTGAAGACATATCAAAGGTAATGTCGAAGTGATGAGTAGTAGTGACTTAGATACAATTGGGCAAATGATTTCTGAACCTCAGCCGACGGTTTTGTAAGGTGTTCTTGGCTCACAAAAATCCATCAGTCATGGCAGAACCGCAACTGAACACACCAAAAGATCGCCACAGGTCTAACAGTGACATCATACTTGCAAGGTAAAGGGTCAAAGATGTGTTCACCAAAAGTTTCTACCTAAAATGGAGGTACTGAGCCTCGTAAGGCTATTTTGGGGGTGGGTTTTCCCTTATATAAGCCTTACGTACAGCTTATATAGGTGAGTACCTCCATTCTAGGTACCTGAAATGTTTGGTGATGTGTTTGTGTGTTTGATTTTTTGGGGGCCCAAATCAGCTAATGGCTAATTGGTGGTTTGGATTCCTGGGATCCCCTTATGAAATGGATTGTTACTTAGGGGCACCCCTAGAATCCCGACTTACCAACCCAAACCACCAATTTACTATTTCTTGTCTAAACATGAATCATGCCTACAAAACAAACCAAAATTTATGTGACTGATAGCCTGATCACTGGATGCTTACAGTATGGGCCTCTGTTAGAAAGTAGATGTTTCACCCCAATACATTGACCCCAGTTGTATGTGGGTGTAAGATTAAAGGATACTGTAGATCCACGTATCCAACCTAGGCTTTAGGAAGCCATCCAAAAAATGCCTGCATCCTTTTCCTATGTAAGCCCAACACGCCCACTGAGGATCAAACCAAATGCGCGAGTTATAGCGAGACCAGTTGCACTTCGGGTTGTGGCACTGGTAAGGTGTGCGTGAAGCTCTATATGAGTTCCTTGACCGGAATGGTATGATGATACATGCTTTGTTTTGGTTCTAGTGCTCTGCCGTTTATGTTGCAATTCTTTTCCAACAAATCGGCAAAGACATTTGTTCAGCAGGAAAAACATATCGCAGCAGGGACAACCCCTGAAGCGGGGTCCACCACAATCACCTTGTTACACGAGGAAATTCACCCTAAACATTGACAGGTATTGTCCCTTGGTGATGCAGGGTTTCTACAATTTTTTAGGCTTGTTTCAAGTGATTATGGCAAACCCCGTTAAGGTATAGTTCCAACCCAACTACATCCGATCAAATCACCCCAGTGACAGTGACAAGTGGGTAGCACTAGTACGAAAATGGGGCTTCAACTGGTGCAGCCAGTGGATTTGCTTAGAGTTGTTCTGTTCACTTTTCTACCATGGGATTTATGATTAAATTTCCATCCAAATCGAATGCTAGGAATATGTTAATGTCTCATTTGTTTCCACCCATCGATTTTTTTTCCCTCGCAGATCGGGCTGTTTGATTCACGAAGAAGCCGGCTGGATTCACATCTAGCTAATACTCCAATTGGTTGGCTCAACCACCAACTGTATAAAGTCTGGAACATCAACATAGAAGCCAAGAATGGAGGTTTGGGAAGATGATGTTCCTTTTCAATTGGGTGATTTTTAGGTTCCATGTTAATTTTTGGGGGTGTATTTATTTGTTTAAGAGATCACCAAAACAGACCACGTTTTCAGCGATTGCAAAAGGGTGGTTCAGAATGTTCGGCAAAAAAGTTTAAGCATTGGTAGTTCATCCCATCATCAGCCACGTCTTTGGGACATCCCTCGCTTTTTTACCTTGATAGTTGATTCCAGCAAATGATGGCATCCATCTATCTTTGCTTGGATTTGTTTTATGTCTGGTGTTTTGAAATTTGGATTATCCTTTCAATGCCATGGGATGCGTCATCACTTGATAGATCAGCAAGATTTCTTCCATCACATGTTGCGTCAGATGTTCATCAGGTCCTTTGAGCTATTCTTGCTGTCCCTTGACTCGATGGGCACGGCTGTGAAGAAAACAGCGGGGGAACACGCATGAGAATTTGCCCCAAAGTGACGAACAAGGTGGGATATGCACACTATAGAAAGAATCAATGGGTGATGATGAGTGTGAAACCACCTTATGGCTACACGGGTATCACTAATCGCGATCACTTGGAATGATGATTGTGGGATTGTTTATTGGAAAAGATTGCTTGGATTTTGTTTACGGTGTATATGTTTTTCTACATTCAGTAAACCCAACCTGTATAAGTGTATAACCCTTGTTTTTACTGCTATGTAGCTATATAATTGAATACAACACATCACAGACCCAATAAATCTAAACAGTTGATATGCTATCCCGCTATGTACAGGTCCCAACTCCCAACTGACTTCTTTGTGGTGGTGGATGGACTTTCGATTTCAAATCATCCAAGAACATTTGGCCCTCTTCAAGGGTTCTATGGAATAGAAGCAGAATCAATATATGTATTTGAACAACTTAACATACATATATCAACTGTTTTCGCTGGATATTCTGAAGCATCGAATCAAACCGTTTTTGAGGCGAAGATCTGGACACCCATCAGCTGATGAAGACCTCCACCGCCACGAAAGCCACAGCGGCCGCCGTGCCGCCGACGACGGTCGCCACGGCGAAAGCCGCGACCCTCCCGGCGACAGCAACGACACCGGTAGCGGCCGGGGACCCTGGTGGTGGTGGTGGTGGTGGTGGTGGTGGTGGTGGTGGTGGTGGTGGTGGTGGTGGTGGTGGTGGTGGAATGGGGTGGGTGCTTAGTGCTTAGTGCAGGGAAGGTGTTTTTGCTTATTATCATTTGGCAGATTTTGAAAAAACTTGGTAAGGGGGGTGTTGAAACAATAGGATGAATCCTAATATAAACTCTGCATGACCAGATTTTGAGCTAAAAAAGCTCCATGAAGGAAAAACATATAGTTTCTGAAATCAAGAAATGCCGAAAAATGCAACGAACTTAGGGGTATGGTGAGTCCTTCTTTGATAGGCGTTTTTTTTTCAACTGCTGCTAACGTTGATGGTTGGCGAATCGCCGAAACGGAGAAGAGGATTTGTTTTCTTAGTTTAAGAGATGAATTTGCTTGGAAACATATCCAGAGTAGATTCAACCATGAACATCAACCGTGGACATGAAACCATTGGTGAAGACACTTGATAAATGTTTGAGAGAAGTTAGGTGACGTTTGTAGTAACCTCACGGTGATGTTACCCCCCGAAGGTTTAGTTGCAGTAAACCTGCCCAAAAGAAAACTTGGCATAGAATTCCACAACTTGTGAAAAATGGAGAAAGTTGTTCAAACGTTTACGCTTCAAACTTGTACCAGGAGCCTGCAAAAAATGGACAATTTTCAAACAACAACTCGTGCCTGCTTAAAAGACGCCTCGTCTACTAGTCTACCAGTTGAGTTATTTTTAGTAAGTGCAAAAAGATAGACGTCAGTGACGTGAGTGACTCCACCTGCAAGTTTGATGACGAAGAGCCAACTCTTGGTATCCTCCAAGAGTTGAAAGGGGAAATTTTGCTTCATAGATACCTCCGGTTTGGATGTGCTTGGATGGTATGTGTTTGGGGTCCAAATACCTCCAAAATCCAAGGTGTTTGGAAGGTGTTTGGGTCATTTCCCCCCCCAACAAAATTTCCCCAACATCGTTCGTGGGCCTAGGCGGCCGTGCCGGAGGTCCCAGGTGCTCGATCTCCAACATCTTCGTGCCTCGGGCTTTGGTAGATTATTTACATCCCGGTAAAGTAACATAGCTGGCTGGAAAATGGACCCTTTGAAGATTTGAAGATGTAGTTCTCCTATGAAAAATGGGGATATTATTTCCTTTTGCTATCTTAGTTTCAGAGAGGGTAGATATTTTGGCCGGATTAAATGGGATTTTGCATGCAATGTTGCATTGAGAAGAGAAACTCACATTGACATATTTGATGGTCTATCGTGGGGTCTTCGGGACATCACCACAACTCCCATTTGACCAAATGGTGACATCACCGTTTCAGGCTGTCTAGTGCTGAGCTTCCCTTCACAGGCACGTGCATTATGCTGGAAACAAGGAGGGATCTTTATGTCTTAGATGATGTGTCAAAGAGTCAACTGTTCATTGCAAGGTAGTGGGTTTCAAGCAAGCATTTAATTTGGTGTTTTCCAACCCAACTTGAGGAAATCATGTTAAGTTGAATCGTATCTTGTGCAAGTGATCGATGTGATGGGCAGTGGTGCGCATGGGAGTGACAATTTGAAATAGTATTTTTGAAATGGATTGAAACCACCAACTTACTACCCTCCGGTAATCTAACATAGCAATAGGAAATGAACCCTTTGAAGATGTATTTCCTATTGAACATGGGGATTTTCTATTGCTATGTTTGTTTACCGGAGGGTATGTTTTATTATTTTGTGGTCACCCAGAACCTTGAAGACTTTTGAATTTTAGATGCCAAGACATGTAAAGACGTGAAAATCGGGGCTGGAAGTTTGGACCAATTGCCGTTTTGGGTGGCAACAAAAACGCCAACTCGATAAACTCAAGTAACTCCTTGGAATCACCGTAGTTACAGGTGTGTTTTCAAATATCATCGTCCAATAGGTGGAAATATGGAGGCACTCTCCAAATTTTGCCGATCAGAGAATAGATCCACCAAGTAGTTGGAACAATATCATGATGGTGCGCACTTCTACTTAAAACATAAAACATAATTGTTGTATATACATATATATATATATATCTATTCATATACAAGCTACACTTGTTCTTTACAGACATATGAGGACACTATTACCTGTTTTGTTTTCTAAACTATGTAGCTTGTTCTTTTCTCCTTTGCACTTTTTCCAGGCGCTTCTGGATCGTCCGGACACCCCAGGATTTGGCACAAAAAAAACTGGTGATGCCAAGGGGGAGAAACGCTTGAATGAAGGGTTTATGAAATAAGATAAAGAAGGACATCCTACTGTTGATGGTTCAGAAATCCGGCTACCAGTTGAGGTTGGTAGTTTATCCAATTATTTACAGGGTTTTGTTTATCTCAGGGGGTTATCCGGATGTTTTCCATCAACAGTAGGAATGTTGTAGTTGGAACTTTCTTCTGCAATAAAAATGATTGTAGTGACATCAACATCATTTTGCTAGGTGCTGTTTTCAAATATATTTTTTGTTTCACTCCAAAACTTCGAGAAAGGTGTTCAACTTATTTGTCCTAGCATGTGATCCTCACATTAACATGAAAACAGGAGATATGATTCGATCCACAGAAAATGAAACAGATTTCGCAGCCAGGGACCTTCAGGTTTGGCAAAGGGAAATCCTTGAGACATTTTGAAGGGAACCCCCCAAAAAATCCAGAAAGGTCACTATTTAATTTGTTTTTTGTTGGGCCTTCCAGGAGATTCTGGGAATTTATTTGGGGATTATTTCTGATACCATGCACCAGCTTCTTCAAAACTACCCATTGATTTCCCGCGATTGCACATCATAACCAGCCCATTTTAGCTGGACCTAGTGTCGCATGGCGTTTGCTCAGGGATGAGACCGTAACCAAGAAGGGAAAGACAGTGAAGATGACCAAAGTTGTGCCTTGTTTCGAAAGAAACGTCCTACAATCAGCAGAGACCGGTTGAGACCCAGTGGTTGTTTAGGATCTTTTCGGGGAGAAGAACATGTACTCGGTCGGGTATAATACGTGAAGGGGGTTCACAATAATGCCATTGTAAGGATCCTGCATACAACTGAAACATGGTGGTTTGTAGCCTGTGATTTAGAAGAAAAGTTGGTCGAATATTGTTACCTGTAACCGCTGATACATCATGATGCTTCAAAATTGATAGACTCAAGAATGGGTTTCCTATGATTTTCCCATCTTCTTAGAAGTCACCTTATTATCTTCATATTTATTTCCTGCGTTTTCAGGTTGGAGAAAATAACATCGCCCATATCCTCAATCTTAGTATATTGATCCCATCTTGAGCCGATACATTCAGCATTTAGCTCATGTGCTGTGCAGATAAACTCAGGGATCTTTGACATTTTTCCTGTTTACGAAGGGATGTTTGAATCGACTCCAAACTGGAAAATATGGAGTAGCAAGTTTATCGAACCAGTTCCTGGAGACTTTGTAGTTATACTATTTATACGGTGAGAAAGTTGCAGGGCTTGTACTCCCATATCAACTTTCTCAATGGATACAGAGTTATAAGTTATATTTGTACCCAAGTTATTTGGGATTTGTTATTTTCCAGATTTGCCTCATGCATCTTGAAGCCTATATAATGAAGACCAGGATTTTCTGTTGAAAAGATGAAAAAAACACATCCCCCCAGAAACGTATCCTTCAGCAAATTCCAGCTTCGTGACTTATCATGATTTGAAACCTGGAGGTTTCAAGTGGATAGTTTGGAGAAACAACTCTACTTCTAGTTGATTCTAAGAATCTGGGTAGTTGACATGACGTAATGTGATGTCACTTCCAACAAGTATAGTTTAGGAAGGGAGTCCTACAACAAATGCTCTTTTTCCAGGAAAATCCTGTATTTCATTCATTGCTCGTGAGATCCCTTTTGTCACACAACTGTTTGGCCGGGGAGTCAGAACGGGTACTGTATTCAAACAAAGTTCGTGCAATAGCATTGCGTTTACCAAGATACGTTGAAACCCAACAGAAATGAATGATGATATTGATGTGTTCATACCATATATACTTCATCCTCCTTTCACGCGCACCATTTTCATCATTTGATTTGGAGGTGCCTTTGCCATGATTCTCCCTTTGCCTAGGATGTTGCAGCCAGCACGTTGGAGAGTGCTCAACTGGCACAGCTGGCAGGATAACGATAACGAGCAAAGGAAGACAAAAAGGATCGAAAAGGAACCTGATGATCAATGGAGTTGCCAATTGGGTGATTATATATATATATATACATCACCTACAAGTACCACCTATCAAAGGAACCAGAAGCAGCTATTGAGATGAAGACGGAGACCCAACATGATGATCTATAGGTATAACAGTGTATACCCTCTAAGTTTTAATTCGTTTCGAAAACCTGAAAAGTGATCATCCGAAGTATGGAAGTGCCTTGGAACTTCCAAAACTTTGTTTTTGTATGTTTTTGTTAAATGGTTTTTCTTGGCGATTCTCAGGTGTTTCTTGGTACCAAATGTTGGTTTTGAAGGGCAAAAGTGCAACATGTTGGGGTGGACTTTGGGCAAAAATACCTCCTGAGAAGGTGTGTTTTGGGATATGGTTTGGGGGTCCAAATATCTTCTCAGGAGGTGTTTGGATGTACGGGGGTGTCCTCATGTTTATCAGGTTATTCTGCGTACCTTGGTGGTTTTTGAAGTCCAATGCTTCTTGATGATGCAAAAGAAGGGAGGCTTAAAATGTGGTGTTTTTTTCATGTTTTTCTGTTTGTTCGAAAATGTGTTGTTTTTAGGGTGAAGTGTGACATTCATTCAGCAATCAAAACATGTTTAACCAACCTTCCCTTGAACAAGCAAAAATTCCAGAAACCACCGCACTTTCAGAGGTGGTGAACTATCACCAAAGGCCTGTTGTGTGAATAAGGAGTTTGTAAACCCTCATATTTTGGGATGGAAGAGTAGAACTTGAAGATGATTTGTAGGGTTAGCTACTGGTGGTTAGTTGGGACGTGATTATGATTCAATATAACTCCCTAACAATCATTTGAGTATATGCCAACCATCAGTTTTAAGGTCAATCATGTTGAGCCATAGCCAGATGTGCTTTCTTGATAGAAGTCTGTGTAATGTTATTTACTTCAAGGAGTTCTAATCTCACCGACCCATCTGAGTTGTTTGATTTTTCCTCGTTTCCGGGTGATTTGTGAAGACCGACGCCATGGATTTTGTGCGCAATGAGTTTCCAGGTTCCAAAAAATTGACATGCGCGGACCATGATAGACATCTACTTGAATTATGAGCGCTGCAAATTCACCGGATTTTATGATTTATATACATTGAGTTACCTAAGTGTAGCAATTTAGCCTTGAATGATTCAAAATGTATCTAAGCTCCAACTATCTAATCACTAGCCCAATCTCGAATCTCAACTTTTGAGGGAAAGGCTTTTGAAACAAGAAATCTCAAGCAGCCAACTGTGTGATTGTCAACTCACAAGTGGTAAAAGCTGGAGTTCTGAACCTATCAACAGTATGCGTGTTACCATGGTTGCCATTTGTTCTTAAGATTTCTTTCTACCAAACTAGCCAAGGGACAGGTTTACCAAGAGTTAGCTTGGTCAATTAACGCTTTGAGAAAAACCGCTGCGCCGCCATGTCATGGCTGATGCCGACGGCGAATCCGAGAAGGCTGCGGCAGCTCAGGCGATGGAATGATGGGAGATGATGCCAAGATTCTATATATGTCCAGTAAAACACAAAAGATCCATTCAAGACATCTTCACATATAATTAGACGGTGATTACAATTTTTGTTGCTGGTATTTGTTACTCTGATACAAAAGAAGGATATTTGTGGCAAAATCCACCTAGCAATAATACAATGACGCGTTGTTTTTTGGAACAAAGCCCTTAAAAACCCTTCAAGTTTGGGTGACTTAGGATTGGGGGGATAACAACCTAATGACAGATCTCTTTACTGAAGCGGTCAACGCTTGAACTTTTCCAAACAGTTTTTTGGGGGATGAGAACATCCTGAGCCTCCAATATGAGGCAGAACAAGTCGAACCCTTATCTTCTACTGTTTTTTTACTCAGCAGGTAAGATGACTGGTGGTGGTACCCCAAATATGTTTCATTTTTCTACCCTTCAGGAGATGATCCAATTTTACGATCCTATTTTTCAGATGCTTGGGAGAAAATCATCACTCAGAATAAGATACTTTCCTGGGAGCTAACATTATCTCCACTCAGGGTATGTTTGAAGATGGATTTCTTTTTCCCAAGATAGGATGTGGACGTTTCCAAAAATATTGGTACCCCCAAATCATCAATTTTAATAGGGTTTTCCATGATAACCATCCATTTTGGGGTACCACTATTTTTGGAAACACCCATATATTAGATTTTGTGATGGGGAAACTTCGATCATCACCTCCCTTCTCGTTACTCGTTTGATTTCTTTAAAAACGGGCCCAACCTGTGCATCTACCAGGACACAACTCCACCGTCGCTTGGAACCGCGGGAAAGTCGGAGGGTCCCACGTCCTTTGCAAGGATAACACATGCAGCGGTGGCTCGGCGTTTTAGGAAACATCAAAAATCCACCGGAAGTGATGGACATACCGTGGCATACCCAAGAAAAGTTAATTTATGTTAAATTAATCATGATAATGATATATACTGGCAAAAGCAAGAGTAATAAGGATTTAGGTACTATAGAAAACAATAACAATATATACAACTACGTATAGTTAATGATAGTCATGATCATGATAATGATCCCTTAACAAGCTTGGCTACTTCCGGGCGTGGTGGGTATTGATGTTGAAATGGACTCAGAATCTGGGTAAACTAATAAAACTGTAACGACCTAAGCTGCCGCCGACACCAAGTTGGGGTTTACTTTTAAGACCTGAATTGAACTGTTTTTATTGTTCATTGTTTTTGTGCGTTGCCACCTCCTACCGGGGTGATCTTGATACAACTTTGTACTCGATATAGTAACTTTCATGGACAGTTTGGTTAACATCTAGGAAGCGTAGAAACAAGTGAATCCAGCTGATTCAGCTGGAACAATCTGTTGATTGATGTAGGAAGGGCATAGCGGCATAGTACATACTTCAACTTCAACCCTTCTCCCCCCTCCGGGATTACGACATGGCCCGAAGAAGTTCATGGCTGCACCATGCTGCACCAATACCTTGGAACTTCACCAAGATGTGAAATTTGCAGCATTTCTTAACCATGGTTTGGGGATGATCCAATTAGATGTAGGTGTGAAGACCAGATGATTTCAATTGGAATTAACAAGATACAGAATTTGAAATCAACACTTTAATGTTGTTGAAACCTAAATGTCTGTCCAAATTGGAGTTCTAAATTCAGATTCTCATTTAATATGAATTCCCTTAGTCAGCCCATACCATCAGTCACACCTCCCCAGCATACATAGCTGATGGGCATGCCTAGGAATTCTTTGCCACTCAAGCTGCTACACAAGCTGCGGGCTTGTTTACCTCTAAGTCAGCGGAGATTCCGGAGGTTCGGGGGGGGTTGGGGTTGGGATCTGATGGTTGATTGGATTTTTGATGAGTTTTTCCAGGGAACATTAAATTAACCCAAGTTTTGGGGATCAAACAATTCAAATACATGGAGAGTTTGAGGGATTTCCCCCGAAAAAAGTGCCTTGTCTGGGTTGGTGATATGATGACCACTGTTTTCCGTGGTTTCTTACTATTTGATGGGTAGTTTACAGCTTGCCCGTGTACATAGACCATGCCTAAAGGAAACGATGTTTTTCATGGTCACTTCTGTTCTGGGCACAATGAAGCCATTTCGATAAAAATGCATTTTGGATAAGGGTATGACAAGGGTAGCCCAACCACCAGTTTGCTGGCGGGAACAACAATGTCTCTAGAATAAGCCTGAAAACATTCAAGAAAAGGTTTTTATTGAGAAGATCATTTGCGATCTCTAGTTTTCGTTTGAAGACTTGTTTCTCTTCTTTGATAGCCATCCAATAAATATATAGTAGTCATCATCCACTTTCAAGGTGGTGCCATAGAAAGTTTGTCAGAAAGTGGATGCATCCATGCGTCACTGAGTGTATGAGGTGTTGATTTGCTTGTTTTCACTATGAGTTTCAACTGATTTTTACTTGGGTGGTAAACTATACTAAATAGTGTAGGATTTTTCACAAACCTCCACAATTGTGGGCAGTATAATAGGCCAACACTGTTGATGGGCTGAAATCCGGCCAACCACATGCATAAAGCCTTCTAGATACACCACTGAAGCTTAACATAGCGCCTGAAAAAGGATGCTTGGAAGATGATTGTCCTTTTATTCCTTTTAAGATGTTTTTTTCAAGGTCCATGTCAACCTTAAGGGACGTAATCAATATTTGTTCTACTAACCTCAAACTGGCAACTGCAGCATTGGATCCAGCACCAAGGGTAGAACTACATCTGGGTAGAGAGTTTCCTACATGCCCACAACCTTCATCCAAGCTAGACATTGCCAGGGCTGAATAACTTGGATTTATGTTGTATTTTTGTTGATAAATCAGCAATTTTTACGGAAGATGTTTTTTTGGGATACATGTTTGTCCATCAAAGAACTAAGCAAATCTGGGATAAAGGGTTACTGTGTATATATATATATATATTTGTGTATATATATATATATATTGAGGCTTAAATGTTTGGTGATGCATGTTACCTGTGTGTTCGTTGACTAGGCATGGAAGAAGGGAAGCTTCAAAAATGGCCTGAACATATGTGGGAAACATGAACTAGTCTAGTTTGTAAACCCAGATATCTTGGTGTCCTCACGAATCATTTCCAAAACGAAAAAAACAAATTCCAAGCCTCCAAAAGGTCCTTTTCAGGCATCATAGTGATCATTGGAGCTTCAGGAAGGATTTCAATTTCGAACCAGAAAACATAAGGATGCAAGGCACCTGCTGCAACACCCATTCTTTACGGCTTGGTGAAGAAGGAAGCCCATAACATTCATGGCAGTGAGATATTTATTTGCATAGATGGTTGATGTGTTCAATGACAAACATATGATATATACATGTAAACATATTTAAGGTGTAATTATATGATATATTATATGGATACTGTCAGGATCTACGTTCTTTCCCTGGAATAATCTATAGATATCCGATGTTAAGGAGTCAAAGACTTCCTCCGAGAAGGTCGTAGAGGAAGCTGGTGAAGTTTCTCAGCTGCCAGCTGCAGGGATTGCTGTTTCGTTTCATCAGGCAAACGGCAAAGCCCTTGAGGTTTTTGTTGATATGGAACAACTCCAAAAACAAATGATATGATAACCTAAACATGAAGGTTTGGAGGATGATGATGTTCTTATTTCATCCATTTACTGTTAGTTTTTTTTTTTTTCAGTCGGGTAATGTAACATAGCAATGGACATTTCCTTTATTGTCCCAATATAGGAGAATGAGATGAAGGAGCTTGCCGAGATCATGCATATTATTATGATGGATCCCAAATGGTACTGGAACATACTGGAACAAGGGGAATGGCCCAAGAAAGGATCTTAACTTGGCCCTAGACATCCAAATGCTTAGTGAGGAGGTGTAAAAGGGTCCCCAAATCATCCCCTCAAACACCTTGTCAGTAGGTTTCGGAATTATACCATTCTGGTGGTTTCACAGATTTTTGAATTTTCTACCCAAGAAATGTTTGGGAAATGATTGTTTGTGTGACTTTTGCATGTTTTGTTGTAAGGTGACAAGTGCAACTACCAAGTAGATGTTGAGGGATTCCCCAATCATTAGAGAAAGCTGACAAAAGATATTGTCACAAATCTTCAACTCCCAGTGTCACCTCAACAAAGTTCTAGATTTTTGGTTGGTCCGGAGCATTTGTTTTTTTGTGCGGATACAACTCCACAAAAAAAAACACACATTTGTAGACATTTGTTTTTTCCAACAACATAGACGAATATCATCAATAATGTTCACGAAAATCCCAGCATTTTTGAAACTGCCTAAAATGTGTATCCCCAAAAAAATCCATCATTGCTGTTGGGGGACACCACGTTCAAAGGATTGGGGGATCCTCAACTTGAAGACCTTGTTTTGAGGGTGAAGTTTCTCGAAGAGTCACATCAAATTTGTACCTTAACCAATGGAACATGGTCAGTCAGTTGTAGCATGTTTGCCTCCACCCTGGTTTTTTTTCAGGCTGCTGATGCTGAAGTGACCAACGCCACCTCCAGCGTTGGTGATGTTGGTGGATCTTTCTCAAGGTTTACTCAGGCTGCTGAGGTCTTTGCAAGCCAAGCTGCTACGCAAGCGGCCGGGCTGTTTACCTACAAGAGCACCGATCAAAGTCAGGCGTTTTTGGGGGCACGGGTGGATGTTGAAAAAAACACATCTAGAAATTTCTGCGAATCTCTCACCAAATTAACCAACCTTTTTGGAGAATAAGTAAATGATGTAAATGGAGTTAAAGTACAGATACTCAACATGACAAGCAATATGGAGGGCGCAGCCAAAACTGATGAGGGAATCACCCGCCGACCAACACCAAAATTTGGGGATAACAAAAAAATCTGTTGATGGAAGAAATCCTGCACCAGCTAAAATGTATAAAACCTTGTAAATAATGGGATAAACCACCTATCAACTGGTGCAGGATTTCTTCCATTAACAGTAGTTCATTCATTTTCCAATTGTTGTCCTCCATGTTTAACTACGGCCAACCCACCGGTGTGACTTCATCTCCCAACAGGAGACACCCAGCAGCGAGTCGAGCACGTTGCCGAGTAGTTCCGTGGCTGCACGCTTCAGTCACGCCGCTGAGCTGTTGGCAGCTCAAGCCACCATGGCTACCGCCAGCGCCAGCGCCACAGCAGCCGCAGCAGCCAGCGTGTTTTACAAGAAGGAAGAAACAAAGGAGGAGAAAAACGGAGAAGTTGGTCGTTGCGGTTTTGTGGTCTCCAGGGGCGGATAAAAACAAAGATTAAAGATAAGCACGCTTGTTCGGTAGTATAATTATTGTACAAGTACTTGGATTTACTGCTTGATTCTGACAATGCATGTGAGGAAATATGTTTTTTACATGAATGCTATGGAGCATGGGAACACCTGGGATTTTTGAGATACTGCTTTCACCAAATAACACCTATAGCCTATAGCAAGAGACTTGGACTTCAGGACTAATTTCTCCAATCACTTGGATGTTGCTGGTGCTTTGAGCTTATTGGGTTGTGGTTTTCACGCAAAGGTTTGGGGCATTTGAGGAAAGGGATGTTCTTCAAAGGCTTGTGGATGCTCAACATGTAAATCCCAAGTTTTTGGCCGTTTCGCCAGGAGTCGCAGCCGCACGACGAGAGTTTCTCACCCTTAGCTGATGCTGCCGAGGTCTTGGCGGCTGAAGCCATGGCGGAAGCAGTGGAGAGGATAAAGGCAGGAGCAGAATCTCATGGATGTAGCACGATCCCAACGTGGGACTCCTGTGGGAAATCCCTAAGCCCTATATTTAGTGTGTATTTACAAGCCCTATATAGAATCCCTATTGTCATGGGTACATTGTTACAGGTACACCCAAGTGTCCCTTGAGAATCGTGTTTGATGGATGGATTGGTTGGTGAGTTTTGGATGGATTTTACAATACAAAACCATCAAATCTTAACAACTGATAGATCGGTGTTTCAAGAATTACTACACTGATTATGATACATATCAGAATTCGGTTGGTGTGTAGGGATGCGGTTCTGGGTCATCTAGTTCTAGTTGTTTGATTTATCCAAGATAATAATATTTAAGGGTATGTAAAGATTTTAAGAAGTCATGGGCCAGTTGACCAAGTCCCTTGCCCCAAAACACTTGGATTTTTCATATGGATGTTTATGGTGACTTTTTGCTTTCTGCCTGGTAAATGAGCCTGAAATGATCATTTGTTGTTTCTTTAATACGGTTTTCAAGCACCCACCAAGCAAATTGCTTTTCGGGAAGATTTCTGTGTAACACGCAGCTGGTAGGATCAGTCGAAGTTGTTTTGTGAAAGTCCTGGGAGCAACGAGAATCATGGAGTTATCAGGATCTCAGACCTTTTCGACAGGTGGTGGTTGAACAAAGTTTTGTTGGAATTTTAAACCCCAAATTTGCGGAGATGATCCGATTTGACGGTTTTTTTATTTTTCAACTGGGTGCTTCAACCACCAACTAACCATGACTTTCCATGACTTTCTCGTGTCCGGTGGTCGTGAAATTTCAGGTGTTTCAAACATATATGCACCTGCCTGTTATATAGTTGGTTGATGGTTTCTCCATTGATGTTTATGATTTGGTAGGGTCTGAAAGACCCCATAGGTTCTTTGATGACACAAAGTTTGACATCAACATGTGGATCGTTCAACAAATTTGTTGACCTTTAACAGGACTCTGAGAAGACTTCACTGACTGCACCTTCTGCAGAGATCACCGAGAAAGATGTGAATGATGCGGAGCAATGGGTTCCAGAAGCTGAAAATTGCATTCAAAATCAACCACTGACGGCGAGTGGATCATCACGTTTCCCTTTTCAAATGTTTTTTTGAGAATTGCCAACAACACTCCGTTCATTCTGAGAGAGCTTTGCGGCTATTTCTTGGGAAATCTAGGTTGGGGAAGTATAGTTTGCCCAGAGTCATTTCCCTTTGCAGCATTAATTTACACTTACGATTTTTCTCTCAGAGTCAAAGCATGCGAATCTGCAATATTGAGAGATTCTTTTCTATCTCATAAGATTGCATTGTTTGGATTGGTGTCATGTATGGCATATTTCAGTGACCCCTACAAAATGGCTCTGTGAAACTTGAGGAAACTACCACATTCAACTGTTTTGTTTTGCGCACGATTCCTGTCAAATGTGTTCACCTCAAATTTCATCTCGGGTTGGTTGTTTTATGGAGTGAAATCCAATGTACCCAGTTCTGTTATATGCAGGATTTATATCATTATAAAAATCCATCATGCCAGAATTCCAGGATCCCTATCAGCCATAGTATACTGGAATGTCAAAAAGCACAGTTGATCACAGCTCACACAGTTATAGATTGATTGTCATAAGCCAATTATAAGATTTATAAGGATCCCTATCAACCAACGAATATGCTTTTAATGGAATGTCACACCAACTGTTGATTACTGCTCACCTATCAACCGAAACCCTGGGGCGATCCAAGCCAAGGAGCCTGCCATCAGTGAAAACGCTTCTGTTGAAATGCCTAGCATGGATATCAAGGAAGGGCCGGCAAAGGGGAGGCTTACCTTTTTTGGTTTAGAAAACTACTGTGTTTTTATTATGAAGGAGAGATGTTGATGAAGAGATGTTAGAAGAGCTCTGAAATCATGAGTTTTTCGGAAACTTCCTGAACCAAGCAGGCTAACCTGACAAAAGTTATCGGGGGGAATTGCATGGATTAGCAATACTTAGTAGGACAACAAAGGTTGAGAACTCTCATTTCATAGTCTGAAATGGTCTTGGCTCCATCAAGAAACGTAGTTTTTGTATGTTTTTGTTGGGTGATTGAGAACTCCGACATTATTAAATCGAATCATGTGGTGGGAATATGTTTTTCACGGTGATTGCTCACTTGGTTGATGAGCACCCCAAACTGGTGATTTTTGCCAGATTCTAACCCATCAAACTCCACTAATGAGATAAATGAGAGAAAGATGATCTTAGATTCTCCCATGGAATTCATCACCAATTTAAGGTATAGGAAGATTGTTGGCTCACTTTTCCAACCATCAGTCGGTATATACCAACAGGAGCAGAGGCCAGAAGTCACCGATGAGAGTTTTACAGAGCCTTGGCGCGGTTGAAGGTTGATGTGGGAATGATGTGTGACATATCCCATGTGCTCCAGGATTGTAATATTTACCTACATGAATCACGTGAATACTAGTTTTATGGTTAAAGGAAACATATTCCTTTATTTCCTTTTGCAATGACAACTTTCGGGGGCAAACTGTTAAACTTTGGGGATGTAATAGGATCAATAATGTACACATCATTTTGTGTTTCAAAGAGTTAAGGTGCTACGTTTCGGGGTTACCAAAAAAAGGAAGCACAACAAAAAAATCACACAGCACTTCGGGCTGTTGGGGGTAGACCTGTAAACTTCCCAAAACGTCAAACTACTAGCTGTTTATGGCGAAGAGATATCCATCTGGGCTTCGCAGTGATTTTTCGCAGTGAGGGTTGTTAATGGATTGCCATACATGTATGCCTGCAGGCAGGAACGTAAACAGTTTAGTGACCGCAGCTACCCGAAAGGTTAGGTTATATGATAAGTTTGCTTAAAATTACGACATGTATAGCTCCTGAAAATTAGTAGCTGAGATACTTCATACTACTGAATTGTTTTTTCCTGTTGGGGTGTTTCGGCTTATTTTCAGAGGCTATGTCATCTTAGTTTTGGAAGATGAGAAATGATATCCTTTTGGCTTACCAAGGATTTTATAGACTATAGATTCAAAAGGTGGGTGATCCTCACTTCATTTCACCATCATACAATAGCAGGAATCTTCGGGGGTACCGGCTTCCAACCCCGCAACAGAAAACCTACCGTTGATGGAAATATGTGACGGGATGAAATGCTTCTCCCCCGAAAACTAACAGTTCACCCCTGAAAATCAGTGGTTGCATGGTTGGAAGATGTCATTCGTGTTGAAACCATCCCTTTTTGTTAGGAGACATTCGTTCATTCTCGGGTGAGTTATTAGCCTTTTTATTGGTAGGATTCTTTTATGGAATCATGGATTCTATCAACCAACCAGTATAGAATGAGATATGAAGGCTGGGTTGAAGGGTTGTCCCCTGTTCCAGTATTTGTGACCACAAGCATCATCACAATCATAACGCTTGCTTTGCAGGTGATACCTTTTACATCCTATATAGAAGTTTGCTTCCAAAACTCAGGAACTACCCAAAGATGTTGATGCTGTTGAGCCTGAGAAAGATGTCGAAGAGGAGTCGGCTGCCAAAGACGATGCTTCGGCTGCAAATGAGCCATTTGAAAATATGACATGCATGGATATGTATTTTTCAAAATAGGGCAAACACCCACCACCTTGTGTTCGTTTCAGCCCACCTTTTGGTTGTGTCCAAAAGCAGACATCAAACCTTGTAGATGGTTGTTTTAGATTTTAGAGTCTGTCCAAAGTGATATGGTAATCGAGTCTTGAATTTAGAATAAACTTACCCAACATCTTCCAAAAAGCTCTCCTTGAACCTGGGACCCACTCATTTGTCCAGAGACTACATGTCCAGCTCGTTTTTGAGGGAGAACACTTGGCTATCCATCGACAAACCCGTCTGTTGAGGATGCCGCTGGCGTGACTGCGAATGCATCCGACGCGGCTGCAGCTAGCTCCGCTGGCTCCTTCACTCGCTTGACGGAGTTGTTTTTATCCAAGGTGGGGAACCGCCTGGGTGGCAAAAAAAGGTGGTTGTTTAGGTGGGTGTTTCCAAAAATAGGGGTACCCCAAAATGGATGGTCTATAATGGAAAACCCTATTAAAATGGATGATTTGGGGGTACCATTATTTTTGGAAACACCCAGGTTGTATAGGCGATGAAATCCTCAAGCACCTATGGGCTCAAACAGCTGTTTTTTTTTCTCATGAACCACCATGAGACCTCTTAATGGGGCTCTTACTAAGTAACCTGGTAACCCATTTATCTCTGGAGGAGCAAGGTAAACTGTATGTAGAACAGGAGGTTATTTTTGTTGATCATGACAGATTTTAGACCATATTTACCCAGGACATACACAGTCACCCCAAGAATCCAACCATTCTAAACCCCTTCCCAGGGATTTTTCGGGGAGATTCGAATCCTTGGGAATTGATAAAACCCTTGTCGGATTCCCAGGACACTTGTGGATTTTGAGGGCTAAAGTATTGGGAGATTTATCTCCTTTTACTATAGGTACTATAGCTGGTGGGTTCAAACATGTTTTTTTTTACTTGTCACCCTCACTCCGAAATTCATTAAGGGGAAATGGCTGCCCAATTTGACTTGCGCATATTTTGGTCAAGAAAAGGTGGCTCTCATCCAGCTGGTTCCATCCTGGTCGGTGTTAGGAGCCACTTCATCCAGAGCCAGCTTCGCCATCAGATGCTGCCAAAGAAACACGGCGCAGTGTTTTTGTTGGTAGTTTTGAAATCACAATGGTGCTTGAATGCTTAATGATTTGTATGATTTGTCTTGAAGTGCTTCACTAGTCCAGGTAAAAATATTCTGGAATACTACTGTTGCTGCTGCTAGAAATTGGTTTTACGACCTTTTTTTGTGAAGCATCCAAAGGAGGGTTTTCTCGAGGGATTTCTGTGCCATAAACGGTATAAGTTAAGGAATATATGTATAGTACTACACCAGGAGCCGTTGTTGTTTGAACCCTAATGGATGGTGTATAGGTACCCCTCATCATCCAGCACCCCTTGGAAGATCCAGGTAATTATATATGAATTATAAAATGTGCTGGTTCAAAAAGGGGGGAAAGATCTTATTGGCTTGATTTCTGTTGATCCAAGCATCAAATATTTTTTCGTCGCAAAAATCCGATGTTCCTAAGGATGCAGCTAAAGGTGATGCCTCTGTCGATGGTTCCACTGGCACCTTTACACGTTTCACACATGCAGCTGAAGTTTTAGCTACGCAAGCTGCCACGCAGGCACCACCATTCTTGTGGTGATTTGGAAACATGTTTGACTTTATCATCGTTGGAACTGGGATTATACTATCCAGTTTTTTTGGGATTCTAATGAAATAATAATAAGCCATTATTACAAGGATCTCTATTGACCAACCACCAGGTAACCAGTATAATGGAATGTGCTGGTACCATACGTTTGTAGCAGTTTCACTGCTCAATCATCCCCCAGTGAATCAGATAACCCACGGTCCGCCATGAGGCTGCTGAACTCTTTGCCTACAAGAAAGCTGGAGATGAGACGAAGAGTCAGGATGCGTTCCACAGCTTCGGATGATTTTGTTGGGTTGGGAGTTGGAGGGAAGGTGAGAAGTCAAGGTGTTGATGAAAGAATTCTGCAGCAGTTGAGGTGAAGATGATCCCATTTTTTTGGAGTTTGTTCCTTTTAAAAAGCTGCCGTTGATCTGTTAATGAGTTAATGTATCTGTTTGCATCGGAGATTGGAAGACCTTAAGATGTGTGCATTTCAGTGATGACAAGAAAATATGACTCTAGATCTTCTGGATGCCCCTGTGAAGCCTGGAATACTTATTCCAGGCTATTGGTCTATTTCAAGGAGATCTGGGTTCGTGAAATAGTCTGACATTTACCCAGATTAGGTGAACACAAGCACTACAGACTGCAACGCATGATATTTTCGAGTGACTCATGAGATGAGATTAGGTTGGTCTAATTTCGTGATGTCATTATCTTTTATTGGTTGTGTTCAAGAACCCTCCCTGAAATCCAGTGTTTGCCTCAAAAACACAATGGTTTATCGGTTTATCCAAAAGCGGCGTCATCCCGTGAAGGAAATGAAGGAAATGAAGGAAGGCATGGAGATGGCAGAGAGAAAGGAGGCACCTGTCTGAAGAAAAAACAGGGGTGCATAAAGTCTGGTGATTTTTTATCACGTCCAAACCTAGTTTTTCCCCAATTCGAGGTGGAAATGAAATCGGAACCAGCCTTCAAAAATGGATAAAGAAATCTGGTGTCGAATTTGAAGTCAATTGCAGTAGCCAGCAGCCAGAGGAAGGGTGTTTTTTTGCACCCTTCAATGGAAGCGAACTTGAAGTGAACATCACAATGTCCCCTCCATCTGAATTGAACCAAGTCTCTATACGTCATTGTTTGTTTGACAACTGAAGTTTTGACGGGTGGATCAAAGTAATTGCTGCTGAGATGGGCTTCCACCAAAGGATCACAGCCATGCGCGGTGCTTTGATGAGGACAGCCCAAGCGCAGACAAGTCCATGGAGGAAGGAACTACGGGATCCTTCAGCCGCTTGACACATGCAGCAGAAGCTCTCGCATCCCAGGTGTGGTTTCGAGTTGGTTTATACTACTGATGATAGTTGGATAGGGAGTGATCAACGGTTGGTAAGCTGTTACAATCTGTTACAAAGCTAGCCAATTTTAAGAGGAGGTGTCCTAGATTGCCAGGAATCTATTTGGTAGTACCATACACCCATGAATAAAACACATCCATCCAGAGGCGGCAAATGATCAGATTTTACTTATCCCCAGTTTCTTTACGTTTCTTTTCATCTTCATTTGGTCAGTTGGATGTACCGATGTCCAGCTATTTCAGAGCCAGAATTGCTGAAGTAAAACACATCTAACATCAATCCGTAATCATCCGTAATCCATGTCCCATGTTTTCTTTTGGGTGGGGGGATATCCCGTGAATGGAGTACATTGTTTACCCTCTTGGCAACTAACAACCATCCCCATCCCAACGCAAGGCACTTTTCAGTCGATCACTTTCCAACTTTCCAAACTTTGCTTTGGGATAGCTCATACAATTACAATATACTCCAAGTAAGGATGATGTTTGGAGGAAGGGAAACACTCAATATGTAACATCAAAAAAACTAAAATACAATTTCATCATGGATGACTATCCACCAAAAATGGCCGCAAATCAATTTTCATCCAACTAGGCAAGTCAACCAAAATCATTCCAACTAAAAATCCCATCAATTTGTTCCACTGACTTTGCTGCCACTTTCTATCCTCCACGTATCATCCAGGCAGCGACTCAAGCAGCCGAGTTTTTTTCCTACAAGAAAGCCCAGGAAACAGCAGAGAAGGAGAGGGTTTTCCGGATTTCCGTTGTAACGTAGCTTGCATGGTGAAGCAGGAAGGTTGCAAGGATAACTGCAGTGATATTATCCTTGTAAGGAGATGTAAGGAGCAAAGTTTGAATGATTTCCTTATTCCAAGGGAAACTTGTGTGATGTTTCGTTTGTATCTGTTTGGGGAATTATTGAGCTGCAGTTGACCTCCGTCCATCAAACATGGGGTACTGTATGCAAAAAGGTTCGGTTCGTGATTTATAAGACTGATTGGTGACTTCCCTAACTTCAAGTTCAGGTGATGGTGAATTACTTCCTTGTTTTTCTTTGCGTGGTACATTTAGGATCCTGATTTGTTCAGCAAGAAAGACAAGTCCGATACGATCCTAGTCTAGAGGTGTGAGTGTCGATCCCCTACTGATGTTCATCACCGCTTGGCATATACCGTTGTTCACCCCTGACATGCATTGTACCAATGTTTAGTGGCTCAAGGGTAAAAAGGAGCATACTTAGCGGTTTGAGTGTGAGAACCTGGTAACCCATAAAGGTGTGCCTTAAGGGACCTTGAAAACAACGATTTTCATGTTGCCTTAACTGAAAAACCCTCGGGAAACCATTTTCCATTGGTTTAATGCCACCTTAAAATTGAATGGGTACTTTAAAAGAGCATTTTTTGGATGATGTCATGTGATGTTTCAGATGATTTAATATGATTCAATTGAAAGACATGATGAATTTGTTGACTGCTACGACCAGCTGATCGATCTACCAACAGGTATTTATATATACATACCTGGAACCCAAATATCCCTTGTTTGAATTTGGAAAAGACCTTCTTTTGGAGGCAAAACGAAGGACAAATGGCTTCCAGGTATATTCTATACATTTATGTATACATGAAAATACATGAAAAACAATTGGATAATTCCAAATCTTCAAAAAAAGGAATGGGTTGTTTCATCAAACATTCATTTTAAACGGGTGGGCTTTGGGGTTCCAGGTGTGTATATATATATATATTTATACCACTAGCCCTGGAAAACTCACGATCCCTTCCATGTTGGAATCGTCTGTTTTTCTTCAAGGCGCCGGAGGCGGACGTGGACGTGTCAACCGAAGAGCCTCCAAAAGTTGAGAAGGTCCAGGATGGCGTTTTCGCCGATGTTCACCTGGACCAACAGAAAAAGTTGTGGGATGTTAAAAATGGACATGTATACCATATATATATTTGCTCTATATATTGTATATTATGATTATTATTATAAGGACTTCCTGGTTTTGGTGGACAAAACAAGTCGATGTTTTTTTGCATCTGTGTTGTTTTTCTTCGCATGCCCTTTTTTTTATGTAGGTCAGATCAATTGTGAACGACAAACAATTGAAAACAAAATTTATACGACCCCACCCTTAATCCAAGGCTCTCCGACATATATTGGCGCTGAGATTGTACAGATGGGGCATGTTGGTGGTTAAACTTACTCTTTAGCCTTTCCAATCAGGGTTTCCGATTGAAAGTGATAAACAAATTCCAGGCAGATAGTTTTCAAAGGTGGAACCTAGAAACAATCACTTACTTAGAGCCAACGGCCAACCATTAAACCCTTGGGGAGTACTATATGATATTTGGGTTCCGCGTCTGTTACGGCACTGCGCTTTTTCACCTTGTTCTTGCACAAAAAGAACCTATTCACACTATGATGGAAAAACAATTGCCATTACCAGCCATCGTATAGGGCCAAACAAGGCATTACCAACCACAAACCCTGAACCAACTTACATCTTATATTATTTGCAACTATGCGAAACAATGATAGCAACACACCCAGAGGAAACAGCACAGACACGGATCTTTTTTGACGTGTTGCAGAGGTTCTTCATTTGTTGGTGGAACCGAACTTTTTCAGCTTTACTTTCAAAGCCTTATTTTCAGTTTTGAGACGTTTGTTTTCCCTTTGCAGAGATGCATTTTCAGACTCTATTTCTTGATGACATTTGACTGCATCTAGGAGTTCTTCAAAGCATTGGCGTTCTGACTTTGTCAGAGGAACCTCTACTTTTGAAGACTGGCCATCCTCACTAGAAGAACTAGAATCGTCAGAGGAGGAAGAAGAGCTGGACGAACTCTTGCGCGTATCTTCTAGTGCAGGAAGGGCAGCCTGTGGATCAGCAGCAGCAGATGAGGCAGATGCAGCACCAACCATTTTGCGACTCCTGCCATCTTTAGGGGTGTTCAACCACTTCACAAGTTCAGTCTGGCATAAGGTAGACCAGGCTTGACCAGGAGCTAAGAGCCCTTTAGACATCAGGTTTCGCCGTATTGTCCCTGTCTGGACCTGAATGCTCTTGTTCGTGATGCCGCGCCTGTCTGGATGAATAGGAAAATCTCCAGTCGCTATCTGCTCCTGTACATATGCAGCATCTGGCGGTTGGCTCGCAGCAGTAGGAGCAGCGCATTCTTCTGGTCGACGGACGACATCTGGTTGTGGCATTGGGCCCAAACCACTGACCAACTCCAGTGTGATATTGTTTCTCTTGTTCACATAGGCGTCCACGGCCAACTTCATCCGAGGCGGTGTCGGCATGACGCACTAAAGGGAAACAGACGGGTAAAGCACAAGGATATTGAGCCAAAAGACTCGGGCGGTGACATCCAATAACTTGCAGACGATACATTTGCTTAAAGCTGAATGCAGGATTTGAGAAGCTGAAAGGTTTGAAGCCAAGTGCAAAACAAATACCTACATGACATCATGTAAGAGAAAAACAGGAAACATCTTGAAGCAAGACACCCGTTGTAAACAGCAAAGATACAAACAGTATTGGAGCCAAGTTTGAAAGAAATATCTTTGCTTTCATATAGGTGAAAAATCGGAAACATGTTAAAGTAACACGTTGCATTGCAATGTAGCACAGACACGGGCAGCATTTTGCGGTGATGTCAGCAGCAGATGTCAGGACAAAGTATATGTCTACTTTAGACGTTGCAATGCATTGAGAGTGGCTGTCAAAGGAACGACATAGACATGCTTGTTTGCTTGGGTCTGGCATTGCTGAAGCAATTCGCTGCTGGGTTTTCAGCAACTTGCCTTTTCATTACCTATACTTTTCGACTTTTCCTCTTGGTGTTTACAAAGTTTACAAGAAAGAAGATGTTCTTCCATGCAAGGAATATGTGCAAACATTCAAGGTTAGCCAAACTTAAGAGCAGATGTGTGCGGCTTTCTTCCTGCCACATAAGTGAAGAACAGTTTTGGGAAGAGCGACCTCCTTGACCCAAAGCTGCGAAAAGCTGCTGCAATGGAAGGTGGCAATGACCTATCCAAATTTCTCCCACCAGCGCTTCCTGGAGATGGAGCGCAGACATGCTTCCATCAACGTGATCTCTATGCAGCCCCGCCTGTCTTCTTCCAGTGTTTCAAGGTCTCAGATGTTGCTGATACCTATCCCAAAGGCAGCTGTCAAGAAGCTGGAAGAGGACACCATGCACC
>DF240782.1:86891-102856 GCA_000507305.1 Breviolum minutum Mf 1.05b.01
CCACACCCCTCCCCCCCCCACCCCTCCAACCACCTTCTATATTTCAACAACACCTTTTCCCTCTCCCCCCACCCCCACCCTCCTCCCATCATCTTCCAGTTCCAAAAAAACTTTCTGCGACCCCACCCCCCCCTCCCCCCCGCTCAGAAATCACATGTGTGTCAAATGGAAAGGAGGCACGAAGTAGAGATATGTAAATAGGTTACGTTCACCTGGAAGCATAGCCTGAAAGCAGTGAGGTTTTTGTGTGCGTGGAAGCAGATAGGTTTATATTTTTGTGACAACTGATAGGTTTTAGAAGCAGAAAGGTTTCGGTGTCTGAAGAAGCAGATAGAATTACATTTATGCTTTTATTGTTCAGTTGTTGTTTTCCAAAAAGAAAAAGTTAAGACAGAATACAAATTGTTAAAAAAGTGGTGTGCCGAAACGGTGCCCTAGCCGATATTTGATAGGAAAAAATAAGCCATTCACACTTTCAACTTTCATGGTCCCAAATGGCTGAGGTACAAAAAATCAGGTGTTTTGGGGTTGATGGTGGGATTCATCCTTTTCTACGTCACCACATTTGGTATAGGACTCAGAAGTTCCAAAGGAAGAACTTTCGAAAAAAGACGTGACCGATGCCGGAAGCCCTAAGGGAAGGTCTAGGTTTTCCAAGCTGGTCAAGGTGGTCCGTTGTCCGTTTAATGGTAGTGAAATTTGGATCATTATTATTCAAAATTTGCTTACTCTGAGATATTCCAACTTGATGTCATAAATGTTTCTGGTAATTTTGCAGGATGTCGTTTCTGTAATACACTATTGTGTTGGGTTGGTTATAGCTTCTTCATCATGACCCCTTGTTTTGTGGCGCCATTTGGAGGGTAAGTTTAGGTGTTTTTTTACCGAGATTTTGGACTACAAATAGATAACCTACATGGCTACAGGAATTTCAAAACATGATCATACCCAGAGTTGATTAGAGTTGGAAAACAACACCCTCACTACTATGAGCCTAGGAGGCAACCATGGTCTTTTAATTTCGGAAAGTTTTCAAAACAACTGATATGACATGTTTTGCTACCTTCTGACACAAAAGACCAGATTTCAGCGGTTTTTTTTTATTTAATGATGGGAAATCCATTGGTTGGTGTAAACGTGACATGGCGCAAACATTCAGGTTACCAGGTCAGGTTTCGCCACAAGTTGGCGTTTGGTTTGGCTTTTAAGTGACAAAACTCGAAACATCTACTATTTTTATTGGATGATTCGAACTCATTGCATGAAAACATGGTTGTTCCACCGCAAGAAACCTCAAGAAAAGATTGGTTGATGGTTGTTTGGGTTTTGAATTTTGTGGTTTTGGAAAAAAGACATGGAAAACAACTATAATTATTGCTTCGTTTTGCCAGCAGGGGTGATCCTCACCATCGATTTTCTACGTGGATTTTACCCAGTTCACCCAGGTTGCGCCTCTGGATACAACCACGGCGTCAGAAGACGGTTTCTTGGGTGGTGGAGTTCAGGTGATGTGGTTCGGAAACTACCTTTGGACCCCAACAACCCATGGAAAAATGAAGGTTTCAGCCCCAAGACTATGGGTTAAATACTCCCCTAAAAATGAAGGAAACGTGGGTTGCCCATGGTACAGTGTTGGAATAAACCCACATGATTGATTTCCCCCTCAACCTTTCCAGCTAAACCAAGGTTCCTTCACTCGCCTGACGCAATGGGCACAACAAGCGGGATTCCACCAAGCAGCGGAGTGGCTGACCACGGAGCAGGTGGAGTCAGTTGCAGAATTTGGCCAGTCGGTTGGTTGGGTTGAAGATGATGCAACTGATCTACAGCGTGCTGAATGGTTAAACCTTGAGATCCCAACTGTTTTTTTAGAAGAAAGGGGGATGGAAATCGGAGTTCCTGAACTCACGAGGGTGATGAGGTAGGAAAAGTTTTGTTGATGAGTTTGGTTTGTCAGAGTGAACTTAAGAGGTGAGAAGACGCTCTGGTCTTGGCTTTGGGTTGGGTAGTAAGTTTTGTGGAGAAATACAAGGATGACTGGATGATGTCCTTTTTGGTTGGAAAGTGAACATGCGTTCAAACTATGCAAAAACGATCCATGCTTGACTCATCTTGGTTTCTTTTCAACGAGAATGTGGCCATACTTGACCAAACTCTCCCCAAATTATTGTGCTTGAGTAGGTGAATTCCCCCTAAATGAGCTAACATGTCAGTTAGAAGATTTCAAATCGGAAATCAATCACGTATATATAAACCGCAACTGTATATTATGTGACAAGTGTCATTTTGTGTCTCCAAATTGGGGCATCCCAAAAATCTATTTGGATCCTGGATACCTGGTGAAGTTTGAGGATTGGAGCCTGTCAATGGAGCTCAACACCTGAAATCCGGTTATAACCATAGATTCTGCTGCATAGATAATGGGAGAATGTCCTAATGTTTGCTTCGAAATCTTTCATATGTACTGTATATGATATTATGACATTATTTATGTTTACGTAATATTCTATATATAAGCACATGAGTTACATTGACAATATACACATCAACTGATGCCTGCCTCACTTGGATATATGAACCCAATACAACACTTCCCAGCACTGCCAGGTCGATCAAGGCGTGATGGGTAGGGTTTTTTTGGGGGGACTGCCGGAACCTTGGTTCACAGTGGAAAAAATAATCATCACGGTACTATTCTGGGTGGTGGTTTTCTGTTCAACTATTTCTACAGTGGTTGCGTTTGGATTATTTTGAAAACCATTTTTCAGTGGTTGGGATATTGGAGAATAAGAATCCCAACCCACTGAATACTATATTTAAATAAACTAGGTGGTGCGTTTCAAACATTTTTTTATTTTCACTGATCCTTGGGGTTTCATGCTCCATTTTGACTTGCGCATATTTTTTTCTTAAATGGGTGGTTCAAACATCCAAGTAGTATTTTAATCAGGGACCTTCATAAACCTTCACGGCTTCCACTATGTAGGTATAAACGACTTGGGCGGTGGTTGAGCAAACCATTTAAGGATCATTTCTCCAAGGATCAGAATACATAAACATTTCAAGAAAACCCTTTGAAACCACCCCATTACCTTCCGGAAACTAACAGTTTTCCCCTGAAAATCAAAGGTTGGACGAAGAAATTTCGAGGCCCGGCCTATTTTCAGGGGAAGATCATCTATATCCGAGGGCTCCATGGGACGACCGTATGTTTACCTTCATGGATGGTTGATTTTTTATGGCAAACATGTGAGCAATGAAAAAAGGGCCCCTGGTTGTTTAGGAGATATAGGGGACAACAAACTACCCGTCATATGGGGATTATAAACAACCAGTATGATGGAAAGTAAGAGGCGTTTTTTTCGTGGCTCGTGTGGGGGTGAATATGCGAGCCCTATGGATCCTAAAGGGTAATATTGACTCTGTCGACATCCAGTCATACCCATCCTGGCGTGAACGAATGGTGTTTGGTTGGTATGTATGGTCGTGGGGCCTAAGATTAAACACAACTCCTCACGTGAACGGTCTCAATGGATGTCTTCAGGGTTATAAGAATACATATGGTTGTTTCAAGTAGATGATTCCAAATTTTTACTTGAACAATGAACAAAACTTAAACATTTTGGTCTATTTAGATTATATAGGGTATGCAATCCTGCCACTTGTACATGGCATATATAAAGCCACTACAAGGATCCCATCATGAACCAACCAGTGATTTAGCAAGGGTTCTTGTCATGGCTCACATGGATCTTCCCAGAAGTACTCCAGGGTGCAAATAAAGGTTTATAGGGATTCCCTACTAAAAATCTTATAAACCTAATGGTGACGATTGCATCCTGGGTGGGTAATTTCAAGGTATTTATCAGTTTTTTCCCTGTGATATTAGTTGTTTCGGTTGGTATAACCCTACAAATCCTGGCTCACATGCTGAGACTGGTTGCATGAAACCTAAATATACCTTTGCGTTTTTGGAGGTGATTGTACACCCCAACCATTCTCTGATGTAAGGTGATTGGACCCCTAGGGTAGTATAGCTTCCAAGATCATTCCCATCGTGGCCTGTTCCCCTACGGAAGGTGCCCGCAGTTTCTCCGACCGCGCGTGGAATCTCTTCAAAGCGCCCGAGGAGACGAAGGACGCAAAACGGATGGCAAAACGAATGGGTTCACCTGAGGAAGAGTCACGGCAGTTGAAAAGGTCATACGAAAATAAACAAAGAATACATTAGTCATACCTAAAACATCCTAAAATTAACATTTTGCAACCTGAAAAAAATGGTGGGAAGGGGAACTGATGCGGCTTCCTATTGGGGCTGTAGGGGCAAACTGTTATAGTTTTAGGCTAGGTATTCTATATACGTGCATGGTTGATAGACAAAGTCATGCACCACTTGGTTCAAAACCATGGTTTTGAATAGGATGTTCACCAGAAAAGGTTGGTCAGATTTTGTCCGCCTTTACTGTTAGCAATGTCAAGGGAAAACCAAGATCTAACACTTTCCCATGATGCTCCATTTTAGGTGAAGAATTTCCTAGCTGAAGCGATACAACATGTGGATCAATGATACTACTTTGATGGAAGAAATCCTGCACCAGTTGAGGTTGGTAGTGTATCCCATTATTTACATGATTTTAAACATCCCAGGTGTTGTAGGATTTCTTCCATCAACAGTAGTTTGTGGGTTCAAAGTGTTTTTTTGATTTTTGTACCCCAATCCATGTGGAAATGATCCAATTCGACCAATGTTTTTTTGCGACCCATGAAAGTTCACGGGCACCCAAAAAGGTATGCCGGATCGTCAAAGGAGCATCACCCAGTTATGCTTTCGTTTCATGGTCAGCCAAGTGAGAAATAGAATTATTTGACAATGCCAGCCTTGAGGAAACAAATTAAGTTTCAGAAGAGTTTTTTGGGGGTCTTTATCAATAAGGCATCATCATCGAAATCTCCACTAATATTAGTTAGCCAGTATCTGATGTTTTTTTGTTTCATGGCTAATTTGATGAATCTTGGGGTATTGCTTGCCAAAATCCTGGTTGGCAGTGAGTAGCCATAATCTATTCATTGTTTATGCAGGGAAGCCGTTTTTGGTGATGATCCATTTCTTGTAACCGTCAGGATGTGGCTGCAGGCTGGTTGCAGAATGGGTTGCTGTACCGCGGGGTATGTGATTTGATGTAGCTCATACACATCAAGATATGTGACGATGTGTCTCAAAACTATAAACCTTTTCAAGACATCTAATCATTAAATGAAGCATGTGACATGTTTCTTCATTTAACTCCAAAACCATAGGTATATCGCAGAATCCGATACCTGAAGTGTTTTTATTTACGTTGTCAACACGTTTTAATCCTAACTACCCAGCATCGGATCCACCACCTTTTTAAGCCAATCGCTAAGGTGGTAGGAATATCTTCAAGGTTTGTTGTATGTCCCCTTTTGAGGATGGTTTGATCAATATCACTATCACCTTGAAAGGCTTCAAAGTGATGATAGTACTGGTAGTGTCAACTCTGGGTTCATAACCAACCCCGCCCCCAGATGTGGCTGTTTAACAAGGGGGATGTTTATTCATCCTGTATCAACATCAATAGTCATCTATTCCCATACTAGTAGGATCCATGTATGGTATACTGACCTATATTTGGTTGATTTTTATGGGAAATGTAGGGGAATGTTCCTTACATGGATCCTATGGGATTTGTTTGTGTTGATGTAAAGGGGAAATTCATCACAGATCTTTCCAGCAAAATCTAAGCCTTACAGCTCCGTATTTTCTCGAGGAAAACCGGGGGGGTCATTCGGATGGGCATTTCTTGTGCCGAAAAAAATGATCAAACATGTCATTATGTGTTGCATCCATTCATGATTTTAAGCCAACTCCGACTTTTATGAATTTCATGACCATCGTTTTTTCTTCTTTTTTTTCGGCGTGGACATGGAGAGATGATGAGTCAATCAAATAGCTGACCATCCTCATCGCTGTGAGTTTCTCCGTATCTTCTATATGTGTTTCATCCAATTCAGTCCCATCAAAGTCTATCAAAAAAGAGACCTCTAATGCAGCCTTTTCAACCAGAAGGTGGTTGTTTTACTTTCCAACATGTTTATTGGGTGAAACAACACATGATCAAGATGAACTTACTCTATCTCCAAATCTTACAGATGATTTGATATATCTTTATGCCAAGTTGGGACTCTCCAGAGCTACATGTTTGTTTACCTTTCAAAATTACCTTGGTTGCCAGGTGCCTCCACTTCCAGGTCGTTCCCGTCCTTCCGTTTTTTTTGTGTGTGGGAGGTATAGGCGTTATGTCATCCAAAGTTATTTCAAAAATATCCGGGCTGAAAGCAGTAGGGACGTGGATGAAATCCAGGTTGATCAAATGACTGTATTATTTTTTGCATCATAGAAGTTTTCTTTAGGATGAAATGTCAGTTTGATGAAAGTGAGGTTCTCCCACCCAGATGTATATAACTCAAGTCAGTGTTTTAAGATGTTTTAGGTATGTTTGGGTCGAGTTGTTACAGTCCATTTAAATTCTCAGGAAAACATTTGGAAGCCGAGGGCTTTGGTTTTTGGGATACATATCATTGGGAGATCTTGGAAGTAGGTGGTAGTTTGGAGAACGCTTGTTGATGTTTTCTAATTTGGTGATTTCAATTTTTGCCAATTGACAACCGGAATCAGCTTTGAATTATCAAAGTTCACCAGGGGTTACGGTTATTCGTCCATCTCGTCCATCTCTCTCCACAACACGGGGCAATACAAAGCACGCTAACGCGACGCCGGGGTGAAGCCAGCCATCTTCTTGTTTGCGGTCCAGGCCAAGTCTTCATGCGGTAGGAAGGCGGTGAAGGGATGATGTTGGTTGAGAGTTGTGAACATTTCGACTTGGCGAAAGTCATCGTAGATACGCCAAAGTGAGCATAATAATATTACACTAGCATATAACAACCAAAGTTTTGACAGACATCATCGAGGTTTTGGTTGAAGTTGGGTATTCAGTAATAGGGGATTAGAAAAAGGCAATGACATGATAATGACATGACACTTACCTGCAGTCAAATGGTTGAACTTGGAACAATTGACCTTTTGGGGCCTGGAAATCCTGAACTGCCTATAATATGATTCCAGGCACAAAAAGTATTCCAAAACTTTTGTCTTGAAACTGCCACTCAAAATAAGGTTGCTATTGTGCATCGAGTGGCAGTTTCAAGAAAAAATGTACCCCAAACAGTTGAAATCATTCCCAACTTGATTAGCATTTTTCAAAGGGGTGGCTCAACCCCCCCCAACTGGACACCTCTGAACTATATAGTGGGCCAAACAGCGGGGGATGGTCTATGATAGATGATTCATGTTTTTAGGATTCCCCATCCTACCCTTTGGAAGATGAACCCATTTGGACATTTTCTTTAACTGGGTGGCAACAAAACCCCCCAACCTCGTCATGTAGTCGTAACGTTCTAGTACCTTATAGACCGCTTGGTTGTGAACACAGGGCCACGATCCATTTTGCTGCCCTTACTCAAAGTATTCTCCGGAAAAAAATAAACACAAAGCGTATATACAAATATAGAAATCGGAGAAAAAATAAACACAATGCATATATGACGTCATATACAAACATGTAAATCCATATATGATATATAGTTTGTATAGATATCATGAGATATCCATGATTTAATACACCTTTCCCCCCCAGGCCTGGCAAAACCGTGAAAGTAAGGAACATTTTTGTTTTTGTTGGGTTTTGTCATAGGTGCTGGCGCTGTGGTCAAGAGATTCTGGCAGAGTTGGAAGCTGTAGAAGCACATGAGGAGCTGTGGTTATGAGATTCTGGCCCTGGTACTTGGAGGATCATCCCAGTTAGTAAGTAGCTAGGATCACCCCCATGTATAAGCCATAAAAAGGCCATTTTGGAAGGGGAATAACCCGAGTTAGGGGACTTACTAACCATGGTTATTTACCACTTACTAAGTAGATTCACGAGGGCGAAAGAATGGATGGTTGTTGCAATTGCACGGAGATTCTGCAGGTGAATCGCAAAGGATTTCCCAAATGATCCTGAATTTTCAAATATACAATCAATATACATGTATATTTATTTATACCTGATTTTTTTCAATTATCATCACCACCATCATCACCACCGTCATCACCACCATCATCATCATCATCATCATCATCATCATCATCATCATCATCATCATTTATCATCAATCATCATCACCTGGGGTGACGTTTCACCCCAGAAACAGTCACCACCAGCAGGCGTTCATGTTTTGCCTAGGATTCTAGTGACCAGTCTGATGCCTAACCTTCCATGGATCCCTCCATCCCAAACTCGACGTTCAAAAAGGTCAAGGTTTTCCTTCCCTGCCACCTCAAAAATCCTTCTATATATAGAATTACAATATGTTGTTTTTTATTTTTCACAATTATCATATACATATAATATGTATATATATTTATATTTATATAAATATACGTAATTATATATATATATACATACTTACACATGTGATATAATACCAACAAAGTATACCCTCCCCCAACCATTTATCAGACTCACCATTGAGAAGAGCTTCCAACCCACCCCAGGCTCCAACAATCCACTGTTTCGACCCAACGGTTCCAGGAGACATGCAGCCGTCCCATGCAACAATTGTTGGATGCTGCGGAGCTCCTGACAGGCGACACGAGTTCATTAGGAGGTTGATGGATCCCGGAAGTTTTGTTGTTTCATTTGTTTCCCAAGTGCTCCATGTATGGAATATTGATGTACATGTAGCTTTTATTTTTTGATAAATGTAGGTTTGGAATACATGGAGCATTTGGGTTTGGATGTTTGGAAAGTGTTTGTCGATTTTTTTTCCGGTGAGTTGTGGGGTGATTTTTTGTTTGAATGTTGGAACGTGTTTGGCTTCAAAGGTTTTTTCTTCACAAAGTATTAAAAAAATGGGAAAGGAACCATTTGGGAAAATTTAGGGATCTGGGGTTCAAAATCCGAAAAAATTAGTGAATTCACATGAAATCTATCAATGCTCCCAGATTTTTGTACAGTTCCGAAGATCAGTGTCCAGTTTTTATGAATGGGAAACTGTTTTTTTCCCAAAAGTGATGCTACTTGAAAACCCACATGCCGAATTATGAGGCACAATCACCGTCACGCGCGTTGGCGATCTGGCCCTTGCCCTCTTTGGGAAATTATAGAAGTAAGCCACTCCGAAACACGAAAATCCTTCAGTGGTTTTTGGTGTCCAATATTGCCCCAGACATGCATTCATATCGAGTGTGTTATCAAACTCCGCCCGTTCACAGCAGCCGTTCCAAAAGTGGAAGCCCCACAAAACTTAAGGGTGTTGCCCTCCACAAATTTAGGATATCGACGTGACATATAGACTATATTAGATACTACAAAAAATGTTGGTTTGGAAAAGGTTAACTGATCTGGCCCTTAGTAGGGATTGAAAAAATAAGCGTTTTTCCATGGTTATAATGGGGATGAAACTTCCCTCATTCCCTACTTTTCGGGCCAGCCAGTTAACTGATTGAACTGACCCTAGGAATCCAGTCATTTTCTCAGATGATGATTAGCATGTCCAATCACCTCCGAAACGCATGGTATTTAGGTTCCATGAAACCATTTTCAGAAGGTGAGCCAGGATTGCTAGGGATAGCATATTTACCTATACATTTTGTTGATTGTTATGGTTTTTCATGTATAGATAAATATACCAGGCAACCACGGATCCTATGGGTTAATAAACTTGCCCCTTACATGATATGTTCCTTGGCTGCAAGGTGTAGACCCTCCCGAGAGTCCGATGCCACCAGCCTCTCCAGATGAGTCGGGTGCGGTCACGCCACTGGGGGATGGGACCTTTGTGGTAATAAACGTGGATGGAAACTACAAAGGTAACCCGGATCCTCCCATAATCATGGTTCAGTGGAACATGGGTGGGTCCCTCCAATATAAGTGTCCTGAATATTTAGGATGATTTTTCCACTGAACCATGGATTATGCAGGAAAGGGTAACTGGTTGATGCAGGGAGTTCTTGTATCACTAAGTAGTTGGTTGGTGGTTTCAAAGTTTTTGTTGGGACGTTTCACCTACCGAAATTTGTGGGGAAGATGAACCCGCATCTTGTTGAACATATTTTCGAGAAAATGGGGTGGCTCAACCAACACGTAGCAAATCTTTTTTTCAGGAATATCTTGAAACAACCAACTTTCACCAGATAATGATGATGCCTCAGCCCAAATCTTGCAAGGATTAATATGAATATACCCATAGCATGGTATAAATTTGCCTACATTCACATGTATCATAAACAGCAACCAAATGTAGGTAAAGTTACAGTATATATACCATACATGCATCCTATGGGATATTGGTCACCATTTACTAAGTTTGGTTTCCAACTATTCTATCATTTGACCTTGGGTATGCTAAAGTCGATCAATGATGTTTTTTTTCGTCAGGTTGGTGGGTAATGTTCTATCGGTTTGGATGTTCGGAACCCCACCTGACTTGGATGTGTGTGTTGTTCAAGGCCGATGTTTGTTGAATTTATCAATCCAAAATGGAATGAATAGCACCATGAAATCACCAACCAACTGTAGGATATGTTTCAACTTGTTTCCAGCCATGTGAAGCAATTCAAAGTAAGAAAAAACATATGGGTTCTTTGAAGGACAGACAGGTGGCTCAACTAGTTATACCGATTTGTTATACCTTCAAAATGGATCTTTCACTCGATCTGTGTTTTATTGGGATCAATTCCACAAGTCGAAACTATGTTTCCAGGCCATCCTTTGGCTTGGCCTCATAAATTGCCATGTTCTTCCCTCAAAACTACACGATGAACAAAAACACACTGCCGGGCGTCGTGAAACGAGGCAAAACACACACCTAAAAAAATTGGATGCGTGGTTCAGATGACTCAGCTGACGGTTTTTCCGGGGTTACTCAACCATTTCCCATACCCATAGGATCCATGTATGGTATATTTACCTACATTTACCATAAAAAGGGTTGCTTCACCCTATAAACCCTGTCGACATGCGCAGCGTTCAGATGATCCGATTTCGTTGGATGGCTTCGCTTCCCACACCGCCAAGCTGAAAGGCCCTGATCCGGACCCACCTGACGCTGACCATCCTGCTGATGCCACCGACCCTGGCCCCACGTCACCGTTTGGGACACTCAACATTTGGGGTGAAGCTGGAGGAAAGATTTGGGGTGTGAAAAGAAATTACTCAAGACTCACGAACGAGCTTAATAGGTGTTGGTTTCATTTTTTGTGTTATGTTCATCTAGAAAATTGGGGAAGAAATCATCTATATAATTTGACTCATATTTTTTCAATAGAGTGGCATCAAACCGGCAACTAGTTAGGATCACCAGGCGATTTCACCTCAAGGTAGCCCCATTTTGAGACGGGTGAATCACCCTATAGTTCTTAAATATTTAAATCCTATAGTGGAACCCAAAAGTTGAGATTCAGATCATGAGATCATGAGATGCCTAGTCTCGCAGTCATACTGGAGGATTGGTGTTTTTCAACAGCCCCTCCCTTTCAAAATCGGAGGCGAAAGGGATCTGTAACGTAAAAACTCACAGCTCAAATTTGTGTGATAAAATCAATAGATTCAATTTACGATGTACGGATTTAGCCAGAGATATCTGGTATTAGTGTGTTGAACAACCAAATGTGCCTTGTGCTGTTGCCACGTCTCTGCCCACGAACCCCACCAAAAAAATCGCATGTTTTTTTTGTCGAGCTTCCGGCTCTCAATGCCATTTACTGCCCCCGCATAGGGTTTCTTGCCAAAAGGTCAAGGCTCTTGTCTTGGACAACTCCAGGAGTCCGAACGGCTAACAAAATGTGGGAATTTGGCCAGCTGACTTGGACGTGTTTGGTTGTGGTTTGGGCAAGGTGAAATCTTTGAAATATATGTGTTTTTGCTGGATCTTGCTTTTCTGCCATGAGATGAACATCATCAATGAAAACAAACATGTTTAAAAAATACATGTTTTACAAGTACTTTATTTTTTTTCCATCTATGTCATGCAAATCCAAGTTCACTAGGAAACTCTCATTGTTTTCTAGGTGATGGTTTCAACATGTTTGGTTGTTTTTTTCTGCATGCTCCCCCTCCCAGTAACAGTGGGAAATGAAAGTTTGGCTCGGGATCCTCCAGCCTAATTGTATTATATATCTAAAACTCTAATGTCATCCTGGTGGTGAAGACTGAAGGTTGCACTACGGGAGGGGCAGCTCCCATCCCGAGGTATCTTATAGATTATGGATGTAATGCAGTTCGTGTATGCGTGAATTATGAATGTTTTTGACCATCGAAAAAAACTGAAAAAGTCATCTTAAAATATTCTTGAAGTCCAAAGTCTATTGACCTCCGCATGAAATTCAAAACAAAAGTAATCCCAATTCCATGAACAAAAATTCAACAAAATATCAGCTCATTCAACAAAAACGGTAAAATTTTGAGTAAGAACGCGCGCGTTTTTGATAGTTCTCAAGTCGTAGCTTGTGTAGTGTTTCCACCCGTTGACCGGGCGACTCAATGACGTTCAGGAGTCAATGCTTTGGTGGGTTTGAAGGACTCTGTCAAGGACGCGGGGAGCGAACGGACCCGCCACTGACCGTCGAGCGAGTTCTTTCATTGATGAGAGATGGACTTATAAGACTACATGTAAGTATGCAATATATCTCCTCAATGAGCCAGCATTGAGGGTAGTTTTTCATCTTTTCAGCAGAACAACGACGGGCAAAGCCAAGGTAATGTAAGAAACATATAGAAGAATTCAATTCAATGACCAAACAATGGGTTGCTTGAAGGTTTTTTTTTCTAAAGAAACCAATGAACAACGAGGGTTTACCATTTGGGAGAAATGTGTTTCATTTGTTTTTTCTATAAGCCAATAAAAGGATCCGATCATGAAGCAGCCCAGAAAAAAATATGATAGAAGTCCGAGAGTCTTTTTTGTCACTGCTCGCCTTCTGCTTTCGTTCTCCATCTTCACCTGCTCCATTTTTTTGATCCAGGAAACATCCACGCAGATGGTCCATCGTGCCTACCGTGCTGCGGGTGCATTGGGAGGCACCAAACTCAACCTGGCGCCGAGGGAGTTCCACCCCAAATGCCGGGTGATTTCAAACACAATCCAGGTTTGGTGATATATGATCTGATGTTGCTTAGGAGCCTCAAAATCTCATTGCTAGGTGCAGGCAAGGGTTGGTGATATATGTTTGATTTACCCATCATAATTTGCTGGCTGTTGATGATTGGTTGTGATAGTACATATATGATGGTTGTACTATTGGGACTATCCCTTTTGCAATTCGTGTGATTGAGTACAAAGTTTCCCTTTCATTTCAAATCGCTTTTTGTAAGCTATTACAAATATTCCCAGCTATTTTCTCTTATTAATAGTCCGTGGACTTGTCATTTTCCAGGTCCAAAATCCTCGCCCGATGCCCCGCTGACGCCTGATTTGGATCCTGTACAGGTGCAGTTTGGGTTGGCCACTGGGGTGAAAGACATCAGGGAAACTTTGCACCACAGTAGGGTCACTTAGCCAAGGACAACCAACCTGACTAAACTTTTGGGGGGGTATTACGTAATTTGCAGGGTACGGTATATCCATGTATTTTTTCATTACAAGAAGTGCATGGGCTGTGTGGCCGTGTGAGATTCTATGTGCTTGGATGTTTTTTTGTTAATATCAGGCAATGTGTATACCAGGAACTGGATGCTCTATCGATCAGAATTGGAGTGCCCCAAAACACCAGGAGCTGGCAGATGCTCAAACACGGAGTTCTTTTAACTTGAAAAGATGCCAACTTGAAAGCCTCAATGTATAGGATGAAACATATGAAACTATAATCTTGAGAAGTACCTCTGAAGTGATGTTGTCAGTAATGATACTGTTCACGGTTTTAACAGGTCTGCAGCAACTGCTAAAAAAATAAGACAACTTATGAAACATGACAAGTTTCTCCATGTATCAACTGCTGCTGGTTTTTTAACTGTCCCCCTAAGATCACAACCTCTCTGTGTTTTACTAAGCTTGCCATGCCCGTTTAGCTCCTACGCCTTTGTCCGCAGGTTTATACTCGCATCGAAGACACGGTGGAAACCTTGGTCTTGTTGGTCTTAGATCCTGTATTGAAAGGTCGGGTGGGTGGGTGGGGAATGGCAGGTTGGCTTGATGTCAGGGTTGGTAGCTGTCATATCTACAAGAAGATGAGAACCATGGCACAGTCATGCAGTCTTTGGTTGAATTGTTCCATACTTTTTGTTTGGGGGGATGGAATTTTTTGGGTCGCCTAAAATATGATTTCAGGCTGGGAAAAACACGCGTTTTTTTACCACTCAACAGATAAGTTGATCAGTTGATCTTGGCTATGCAAACGTTTGAAGTAAGGGGATGATATCATGTCATACTGTCATAGTATTATCCTTTTGTTATTTGGAGTTGATTTCACAAGCTGTGTGTTTTTTCTTCATCAACCACACTGTTCATGGATTCCCTAACATGCCATGAAAGAAGAAGCACCACCAGTGAACCAATCATTGAAATGCCACAAGGCGTCAAAGGAACTCTGCTCATGTGCTATAGTTTAAATGGGGTGCACCCTGGAAATTTAACATGGAACACAACAACAAAGGTTGGCAAGATGATTTTCCTTTTCAATTGGGTGATTTTTAGCTTCCAGCCGTTCGTTTTCTGGGGGGAGGTAGTAGTTTCAATCCAGGATTTTCTTGCAAACGCCTTGCGTTCCTTTCATAGAACTGCCAGGTATTCCTTCCTTGGGTATCTTGCCCGTGCGGATTGAAGCACGTCGTTCTGTACCTTGGATTGTTGGTTGGATGTTGGTTTGTTGGGTGGGTAGGTACTTCCGGCTTTGTTTCAGGACGGGAAACTTTCTAGCAGCAAGCTGGATTTTTTTTTAGAATATGACCACAAATAAGACACCATTTTTGGAGACTATAACAGTAGATCACGTAGATCACCATCAATTTTTTTTGGGTAGGAATACCCTCCCTGAAACTTGCAGCAAAAGCCTTTGAACATAGGCCGAATCCCAAAAGGAAAATATCGTATTCCAACCATCAGTTTTCAGTGGCTTTTGCTGTTAGTTTCACCTAAACCGCCCATTGGAATCAAAAGACTTCCACATTTGAATTGCCCCAACAGATGTGGGGAAACAAACATCCTCAAATAGAATTTAATGGGTTCAAGTTGAAGCAAAGGAGATGAACAAGACGTTTAGTAGCCACAAGAAGTCCCAACATTTTACAACAAATGCTCAAAAGAATCACAAGGTACTCCTAATTTCCAGGGGGAGGATTTCTCACCAGCAGTTGCAAACCATTGGTCTCTAGGCACCTTAGTAACTTTCGTTTCTAAGATCTTCACCTGTCACAAAAGGCCTCTTTAAGCAGAAAACAGTCATCAAAGTCACCACATGAAAATCATGACACCCTGTTACAGGTTAGACATGTTTCAAAGATTTAGACAGACAAGAATCTTGTGTGCATTTTGTTGGTTGGGCATGGTTAATAAATGGGTGGAAGAACCGCCAAGGGCCCCAGTGTTCTCAAACAAAAGGTTGGTGAGCATGGCACCCCAGAAGCAGCAGTACAAGCCTTGATGGCCAAGGTTCAAAAAAGCGGCGATTTGTTGGGAGGTTTTTTTTGTGAAAGAACGTTGTGGAGTAAGAGTAAGATTATTTTTTAGAGTTAGCTTGATGAGGATGATTGATGAGGATGATGATGATCACGAAAGCTGGAATTTTCCAGCTGGAGTTTCCTTTGCTTTAAAGCAAAATATGTATTGGGATGGGTTCTGTGCCTTTTGCCTGATATATCAGGCCTGGAGGGGGGGGGAGGTGTTTTTCGTTTGGAGGTACAGTACAGTAT